>JBBIGC010156076.1:0-17356 GCA_037576955.1 Lepidarchus adonis
AATAATAATAATAATAATAATAATAATAATAATAATAATAATAATAATAATAATAATAATAATAATAATAATGCTATGGGAAATTCAGTCAAACATGAATAATAATTAACACTTTAATTTTAAAATTTACAACACTGTATTGTGTTGTGTCTGTACACCGTGTTAACATATAAAAGAAAAGTAATAAATGTCTCATATTTAGCCAGAATTCTCCTTTAAACCTCTTTAGTTATGTAGTCAAAGTCAAAGAACTGGAATTGACCATTTGGTATATGATAACCTGATGAAATTGTGTTTTCATCATGGAACATTTTTTTCTTGTTCTGATGTTGCTGGTGCAATTAGAGAATAAAGTCTAAAACATTAGAAAACCAAACAGCAGGATACAACACTTGTCTTCAAAATGGGCATGGCTTCCCTCTAGGCTGCTGTTCCACATAAAAAAGTGTTTTCACAGAAAGCACTTGAGTTTAATCATTGGATTGAAAAATATTAGTCATATGGAGTGGAGTGCACTTTTCTTTTTTGAATGATGATTAATATCTATTTATGAAGTAGACTCTCAGTATTCTGACAGCTTGTTGGTTTGCTAATAAAAAAAATGTACCAGTTATTTTATAATGGTCCTTTGCTGACTTGACTGAAACAAACTTTAAAGAACACAGTCTACAACAGGGGTCACCAAATCGACCTCCAAAGAATCAGTGTGGCTGCAGGTTTTCATCCAACCAAGCAGGAGCTCAGCTTTAGTTCAGTGAAACATACCAGTCAGAATACTTCATAATATACAGTGGGTAGGGAAAGTATTCAAACCCCCTTAACTTTTCACTCTTTGATATATTACAGCAATTTGCTAAAATAATTCAAGTTAATTTTCCCCCCATTAATGCACACACAGCACCCCATATTGACAGAAAAACACAGAACTGTTGACATGTTTGCAGATTTATTAAAAAAAGAAAAACTGAAATATCACATGGTCCTAAGTATTCAGACCCTTTGCTGTGACACTCATATATTTAACTCTGCTGTCCATTTTGTTTCCTGATCATCTTTGGGATGGTTCTACAACTTGGTCCAGCTGTGTTTGATTATACTGATAGGACTTGATTAGGAAAGCCACACACTTGTCTGTATAAGACCATACAGCTCACAGTGCATGTTAAAGAAAATGAGAATCATGATGTCAAAGGAACTGCCTGAAGAACTCAGAGACAGAATTATGGCAAGGCACAGATCTGGTCAAGGTTACAAAAAACTAAGAACACAGTGGCCTTCATAATCCTTAAATGAAAGATGTTTGGGACAACCAGAACCCTTCCTAGAACTGGCCGTCCGGTCAAACTGAGCTATCAGGGGAGAAGAGCCTTGGTGAGAGAGGTAAAGAAGAACCCAACGATCACTGTGGCTGAGCTCCAGAGATGCAGTTGGGAGATGGGAGAAAGTTGAAGGTAGGAGAAAGTTGAAGGTAGATACTGTTTCATCACATACATATGTATCAGTCCATATCTACTATAATCAACAACAAATTGCAAGGGTTTGGACAGTGACATATCTGTTTACCTATAAGATGATAGATGGTAATAAACTGAGGGGTGGATGCTGGGTTTAAAGAAAGAAAGAAAATCGAAATAAAAAAGGTTTAATTTTTGACATTCACATGTTGAGTCAGGAACCAAGAAAAACAGTATATAAGGATAAAGAGAACAGGACAAGATGGCGCTGATGAACATCTAGTCCAAGCAGTAGATTTATCAGGCTGCTTTTGTAAGACCCATAGTGTTCACCTCTGCAATCAGTTGATGGACTGCTACTGTAATCTGATTGGCTATAACACAAATAAGCATAATAAAATATTGCATATACACACAAATTTGAACTTTTTCAAATTTTACAAAAGTCTGTTTATGCAGTTTCATTAATGCTCATCTCTAGCATTACGGGTCTTTCCACAAGTTAACAGAAGTGATATAGCAGCACATGTAGAGCTTGTAACATAAGAATTTTACACTTAGAACTGTTCGTAGCAGATATCCAGGTAAGATTTGTTTTACAATGAACTTTCCGAAATGATTTAATCATAATTAACATTGCAGTTGTCTTAACTAGCTATAACTAACAGGTAATGGTATACAGCATTTATTCATGGAGGAGCCCTCAGTGCACTATGAGAAGGAACTCTAAAAGGTGATGCTACAGCATGAAATCTATTGTGTTTTAGCCAGTTTTAGCAATCCAGTATTATGATCATGAGGATATAAGGAGATCTTTTTGAACTCTCTTTGTACACAAGAAACATGCAACATTCATCCAATTCATCTAAGTACACATGTATTTGAAGAATGACACAGTTTTTGTGGCTGTGTAATCCAGTGCGCTACATTGGAAGCAATGACTATCACATTAAATTCTTCACGAGACACGCTGCTTCCAAATGAAATTCGATTTCTGTGCATGGGAAGCCAGAAATTCACCTTGTCTCAGTGACGTATATATGCAGTGTGGGGCAAATCCCCATTGGATGCCCTATTAGGCCTTGAGGAAAGCCTTTAATGGCTTATTGATTAAATGAATAGAGCACGTAAACGAGGGTTTTTTTCTTTCTTTCTGCTTGAAGCCCTTCTTGAAGTTCCTACAGTTCGAACATCACAGGCTGGCCTTTAGGAATTTCATTTCTTTGATTCAACCACATTAATGGATTTATTTGTCACTCTGTGGGGGGTTCACAAAGCAAGACTGGTGGCATTAAAAGAAAAGAACCTTCATGCTGTGGTTGGAAAAAAAAAGACAATTCAAACCCCATGCTCTGTAAACACAATACTGTACCTTCTCACCAATGGTTTGAAAGTTTTGGAATTTTTTGTCATTTTCCCCTTACCTCAAATGAAATTAATCGAGATTTTGGAGACTGGGGTTCACTACTTTAGTTTTGCACTAGAGCTACAAGTCTGACAAACACTGGAAAATAATTGTCACTAATTATCATTACTGAATACTGCATAATTCTTCAACCACTTACCTCAAACCACATTGAGGTTTGAATTGATCACAGACAGACTCACTTATCTGGATTCTGACCAAACAGAGAGAGAGAGAGAGAAGGAAAGAAGAAGAATGTTGTCAGATCACACCATTATGGACCGACACCAGTTTGGTGAGTTCTCCTGTAAGCCTATGTGCAAGTTACTTCTTAAATACATATGCATAAATGTTTAGGGTAGGAGTTCTTTGAGGGCCAGTGTCCAGCACAGTTTGGTAGTTCTACTCCTTAAGCACACTTAAGCATGTGCTTAAGCAAGAAGATCACCAAACTGCCCTCCACGACAGACATGTCCACCACTAGTTTAGGACACACAAAATGTTTTTAATCACAATGAGATGGAGGAATTAGAAGACTAATAATACTGTACTGTACTCCAGAAAAGCTAAAATTAGATTACACATGAACTCAATTGCAATCAGAGTTCACATTAATATTGTATAACTAGTGGTGGATGGTACATCAAAATGCCCTTTGTAGCAGGGTTCTCCAACTATGATCCTAGAGAATCAGTGTCCAGGAAGGTTTGGGGATTTTCCCACCCAAACACACTCATCAGCTTGACCTCCCTCAGTGTTTAATTTGGAACTTCTGTTGGAACCCCCATTTAGTAATAGTTCTTGGTATGAGCAAGTTGATCCAGGGAAAAATCTGTAGCTGGTTAATATTGTGAAGGTGTTCAACACAAAAATGGGCTTTCAATAGCATCACCCCTGTGCGACCTTTACACTTAGGAGTCTATGTGGAGGTCCTACATTAGACGGCAACAGCTCTATAAATAACTGGTAAACACTGTGTTCATTAGTGAGCAGAGCAGACTGGTATTTTACCATTATGTCATTGGACGATCAATGCCCTACCCGTATGTTCACTTAATTATCACTCGATTCTCATGAATCAACTGTCAAAGCTACTCCGCCATAGTGACAAGCCGAGAGAAGGGTGTCAGGCAGCAGATAACAGCACGTTTTAATGGCGTCTTTTATCGTGGCCTCAGCTTTTGCCATGTCAGTGCGAAAAGCTGTCAGTGCTCTTGTTTTTCTTTGGCACAATGGAGCCAAACAGTGCGAATGAAACGTTTGTTCCAACATGGAGTCAGAATGAACATAAATCAACTAAGATTACATTTTGTACTTGGGGAGAAAAGCACATAGACTGGGTCCCACCAGCTAAAAAAAACAAAAAGGAAGGAAGACAAAAGATAAGAGGGAATGAGTGAAGCAAGAGGAACGAATGCAGTTCAGCGATACTGGATTTCATGAAGTCTCCAGCGATGATCGATTGCTGACATTTCCACAGTGTGTCCCGGGAAGGTTAAGACCAGGCTGACGTCAGCCAGGGGACCACATTACAAAAGCAAACACCACCTGAAGAGACAGTCAGAAGAAACAATGTAAATGTATTGATCAAACAGAGAGAAAACATCAATCATGTGGCAACAGAACAAATACAATAGATGAGTGTAGAAGTAGAATTTATGTGTTTTTAATAAGTGTCAAGGAAGTGCAGGTACAATGTATGTATTTCCAATAAAGTCTCCAGTAAGTGGAGAAACAATGTAAGTGTTTCTAATAAAGTGGCCAGGACGTGCAGGTATAATGTATGTATTTCCAATAAAGTGGCCAGGAAGTATAGAAACAATGTATGTGTTTCTAATAAAATGACCTGGAAATGGATGTACAGTACAATGTATGCGTTTCCAATAAAGTGGCCTGAGAGTGGAGATACAATGTATGCATTTCCAATAAATTGGCCAGGGAGTGCAGGTACAACGTTTTTTTTTACAATAAAGTCGCCTGGGAGTTAAGGTACAATGTATGTGATTCTAATAAAGTGGCCAGGAAGTGCAGGTATAATGTATGTATTTACAATAAAGTGGCCAGGAAGTGGAGAAACAATGTATGCATTTCCAATAAAGTGGCCAGAAAGTGGAGATACAATGTATTCCAATAAAGTGGCCTGGGAGTGGAAGTACAATGTATGTGTTTCCAATAAAGTGGCCTGGTAGTAGACAGTCAAGGTAGGGTTTTCTGAACAGTAGTCAGTGAGTGGAAATACCAGCGTTTGAAGTGTGTACAGCTATTCATGTGCTTGGTGAATAGTAAGACTAGTTCTATTGTGCTCAGTACTCTTCCACACACTTCCTCACAGGTTCAGATCTTCTTACTGCTTAGTATCAGTCTTAAATAACCTCACATACCCACATTCATTATTCAGCTAGAGGCAAAAGTTCATATGTGTCTTGAACCAGGAGCTCCTGGAAACCCTCTAACTCTCTGATCACTCCAACGGTCAATAATTGATTTTATCTGGCTCACTGTGTCCTGGGTATAAAGGCCATTGAGAGAGCAAAGCTCAGAGAGCCAGGCCCCATGCCAGCTCAGAGGCAGCTTCGGTTATACTTCAATAATGCAAATACTATTAATCCCATCCACTGATGTCATTCAGTGATTCATATGCTGCTGATAATTATAGTCCCAGGCATTAGAAGTAAGACATTACATTTACTGAATCAGTGCACTTTTTCAATGTAAGCTGTCTAAACATAGCTCGTAGACTATGTTTAGCAATGATCTTTGAATGAACTAATAATAATAATAGTAATAAATATAAAAATTAAAATCATTAAAACATAATGTAAAAAAGTAATACACAAATAATACAAATAATAATAAATAGACAAAAAATACTAATACAAATATATGATAATGCATATACAGCGGAGATTGGTCAAAGCCTCTATTTAAGCAGATAACAGTATATTAGATACACCTAGATTAATGAGATCAAAAAATTGTGTAAATATAGTAAAATCAAAAATAATCTAAATCAAAGACATATTACACTTTAAATAATCAATATAAATGTAGATGTAATGTAGATACATATTTAATTAAAATATAGTAGATTTTCCTCAGAATAGGGAAAGAAGATGCAGCTGTAAATTACGGTATATAAAGCAAGACAATAGTAAAATGTAGGTTTTTATTTAGCATAAATTAAATGATGTTTGTTTAAGTGTTGCTGGTAATGTAAAGCTTCCATACTAGTTCAGGTTTTTTTGTATAACATCAGGCATCTGAGTCAAAAAAATTTATATTTAAGGATAAGTTGAGAGCAGCACACCCACCAAAAAAAATGGATAAAAATCATTCAGCTGCAATAGTATGAGGATGATAAATCGTTCTATATGGATCTGTAAGTGATTATATAGGTATGTTTATTCAAAATACTTTGAGTAGGAATTTCCTATTAAAGAAGCAGTGGAAGTGCTACCGCGGCTGCATTACCAGCTAAATGGCCCTGCACATCCAGTCGCCCTACTCTCTCCATTTGGAGCAATATACAAGAACCTCAGAAGAAGATTGAATAGAGCGGCTCGAGAGGCTTTTACCATGTTGAAAGCCAAATTGTCTGTGGCAGCTGGGTTTATAAAACCTTGGCCAACGTCTTCAGAATGTATAAACATATGGCTGAAGAGGACAGAAAAGCCTATTTCAGTGGCCAGGTCTTTCTTCCAAGAGCACTGGAGGAGTGGGTATGAAGAAGCCAAGATCCCTGATTGCAGCAAAGAGTACAACCCTCTTTCTCAAGAGAGTGGATTTAATCTGTTGGTGAGTGTGAGTGTGTGTGTGTGTGTGTCAGTGGGTTAGTGTTTCCACACTTCACCTGCAACACAAAGCACCATGGTGTGAAAACGAGTTTGTAAACAATGAGCTCCAGTAACATCAGACTGTGTGGTTACACAGCGGAGAAGCCCCTGCTGTAGGAGGAAACGAACAGTGGTATTTTATTGGACGCACACGTAGAAAATGACTCTGTGAATCAGTTTCAGGAGTTACAGTTAATGCGTAGGAAGCTGTAAAGTGGGGGAAGGTGTAAGTAAAGCCATTCAGAGTGGTCTGCTGTGAAATACCCCACTGGAGAGTGACTCACAGCTGTGGTCAACCACAGTCCAAACAGCAGCACTGAAGAAAAGTCTGGCACGGTTGGCTGAGAACCCAAAGGTGGTTGATCCAAGGCCAGACTTGGCCAATGCACTTGGGTCAGGATGAACCTTGGGAAGTTCCTAAATGTGGGAATCTCAAGTGCAGCATTTCTGGTACTGGGGACTTGCTGGGGTCATAGGTTCAAGTCCCAGCCCAGACATTGTTGAGGTACATGGAAGAAACCTCACCTGGGGTTTAGGCCGAAAGTGTGGAGAGATTACATGCAGGGCTTCAAGTTTTCTTCAGGTTTACTACAGTTATTAACACATAAACACTTGGAGACATGTAGATTCATTAAAGCTTTTGCATGGTAGGTAAAAGATGCTGAAGACATCATGACCTCTGGTTCCTATTGCCAGGAATAATTGGACCATTGGACATCAAACCGCTCTCAATGACTGTGGTTCAGACTGAACCACTGAACTATGCAGACACTTTCATATTCAAAAGTTCCAACCTCTTTCATATTTAGGGCAGTGGGTAAGACCTTGCCCTTGTCATCTGAGAATAGCAGGTTCAAGTCCCAGCCCAGGCACCACTGAGGTACCCTTGAGGAAGATACTGTTCCACTTCAGATGCCTGCTGCTCCATAGGTGGATGGGTTAATTGCAGAGGTCCCATTTTGTTGTGGAGCACTTTGTATGATGGGATGTGTTCATAAGGACAAACAAGGAAAACTGGCAGAAATCAACTAAACTAAATCAACTAAACTAAATACAACACTCATAGTATGACAAATAAAGTCCAACTTATTGTTAAATAAGCAAGAGGAGAATAGCATGAAGGAGTGAGACCACATGCCAATGCATTCCTGAGCCTGCTGCTCCCCTTTGGAACGAGTGTGGTGGGTCAACAAACAGAGCTATCAGAGAGGGATGGCTGAAATGACCGTTCCTGACACAGTTTTGTCCTTTAACATAACCTGACACAGATTAGCATATAAATCGGCCTCTGGGTAGGACCGGGGGCCAATTTTCCACTCCTCTGAGGCATCAAGGCCACAGAACTCTCTCAATACAGAAAAGTTAGCACATTAAACACTTTTCTGTGTTTAGGCAAGTTTATCTTAGTGTTATTCTAGGTACTAGAGTGCACTTTATTAGGAACACCTGCCTGTACATTTAACCTAGTGGTTAGGACATTGCCCCCTGGGATCAGAAGGTTGCAGCTTCAAGTCCCAGCCTGGGCACCACTGAGGAACTCTTGAGCAAAGTACCATACCCCTTCACTGCTCCCAGAGTGCTGTTGATAGCTGCCCACTGCTCCACAGGTGATTGGTTAAATGCAAAGGGCACATTTCATTATGGTGCAGTGTGTGCGGTTTTGTGTACACAATTACTAATACTCACTTTCATTTCACTTTATCAGAAACACCTACCTACCTCATTGGCCACTTTATTAGAAACAATTGCCTGTATGTTAACTCACTGGCCATTTTATTAGAAACAACAACCTGTATGTTCACTTACTGGTCACTTTATTAGAAACAACTGTCTGTATGTTCACTCACTGACCACTTTATTAGAAACAACTGTCTGTATGTTCACTCACTGGCCATTTTATTAGAAACAACTGCCTGTATGTTTACTCACTGGCCATTTTATTAGAAACAACTGCCTGTATGTTCACTCACTGGCCACTTTATTAGAAACAACTGCCTGTGTGTTCACTCACTGGCCATTTTATTAGAAACAACAACCTGTATGTTCACTTACTGGCCACTTTATTAGAAACAACTGTCTGTATGTTCACTCACTGGCCACTTTATTAGAAACAACTGTCTGTATGTTCACTCACTGGCCATTTTATTAGAAACAACTGTCTGTATGTTCACTCACTGGCCATTTTATTAGAAAAAACTGCCTGTATGTTCACTCACTGGCCACTTTATTAGAAACAACTGTTTTTATGTTCACTCACTGATATAAGAAACACACACCTCTCTAAATACCTCCTTGGAAACGCTTGCATGTACTTTTCTTCACTAGCCACTTTATTAGAAACCCCTACCTCATAAATTCCTTCACTGGCCATTTTATCAGAAACACCTATCAACATAAGTCATTGATGATTTTATTAGAAACACCTGCTTACACTTGCACTCACTGGCCACTTTGTTAGAAACACTTGCATGTACTTCCACTGACTGGTCACTTTTTTAGAAACACCTTCATATACTTGCACTAACTGGACACTTTATCAGAAACACCTACCTTGTTTTTTTTAACTTAACTGGTCACTTTAACAGAAACACCTACCTACCTCCCTGGCCACTTTGTTAGAAACACTTGCCTTGTACTACCAATGACTGGCCACTTTATTAGAAACACTGATCTTGTAATTCCACTTGCTGGCCACTTTATTAGAAACACCAACCTTCTCCTTCTACTCGGTGCCCACATCAAAACACACATATGTACCTACTTTGCTGGCCACTTTATTAGGAACACCTACCTTTTAGATTTAATGTACACTTACTGTGCACAAGTAAAATGTGGCCAGTGACTGGAGTGAATACTGCAACAATACTCTTGTTGACTCATATTCCCTCAGAAGACGTTTTACTAAACTCTATAATAAAAGAAGAATAGCTAATAGAAGAAAGGTTTGGTGATGAAGCTGCAGATCAAGCTCAGCTGACTCCACCTTCCGAAACTGCTGGAGCGTGAAGCGAAAGATTGATCATTAACTATTAAACGGAAGTGGTAAAATTCGAGACTCAATATTTAATGGTGGTGTTATCAGCAGTGATCTAATGGCTGTGATATCCCACTGAACGATGGAGAAACAAATGGAAAACAGCTTTTCTGCCATTCTCTGAATCACCCACATTACTCATTAGAGCTGTGACTCAAGCCTTGGCCTTCTGCTGCGTGACCACATCCATACTACAGCTCATAGTGCTCCATGAGGATGAGCACTAAGACTGGATGTACAGACACAGAGCTTTATGGCAGACAAGGGTCAGACTAAATGACAAAAACACAAATATTAAAGGGCAGAACAGGCATCACGTTAATAAACAGCCTGAATGAACCGTTAATCTAGGATAAACCTGGAATATATTATCGCTGTCATATGCTCACATTCTTTACGCTTTGAGAAATGACTGTCTGCTCATTTCATTAAACCTGTCAGAGGGTGGGATATATTAAGCAGCAAGTGAACAGTCAGTTCTTTAAGCTGATGTGCTAGAAAACGGGTGAGCGTAAAGATCTAAGACGCTTCAACAAGGGCCTAATTGTGACGGCAAGATGAGTCAGAGCATCTCCAGGACAAAAGGTCTTGTGGAGTATTCCAGGTCTGCAGTAGATACCTGCCAAACGAGATCCAAGGATGGAGAACTGGTGAATTGGCAACAGGGTCATGGGCACCTAGGAGGAGTAGAGGCCAGCCTGTCTGGAGCTCCTTTTGCCTAAAATGTTAATCCAGGCCCTGATTGAAAGAGATGGTTTTACTGTAGGTTACGGGCCTGTGTCTTAGTGCAGCCCTAAATTGACACATAAGTTCTTTGGGGAGTGGGATCCTAAAGGTTCCATTTCTGGCCCAAGCACCACTGAGGAACCCTTAAGCAAGGTACCACCACACTGCTCCAACTGCTACTCCATGTTTGTTCACAATGACAGATATTCATATTGTGTTTCAGAGCTGCTTCTACTAGCTCTGCTTTACAGGTACTTTTTACCCTATGCATGTGGACAGGATTATGGGAAACATTATTTAAGAAAGTATTCATTTGCTCAAAAAATTCCAAGATTAGAATAAACACATAAACGGCAGCCGTGGCCTAATGGTTAGAGAAGTGGGTTTGCAACCAAAAAGATTACATGTTAAATACCTGAAACTAGCTCGCAACCAACCAAGACATGTTCCTCTCTGGGTGCTGCTACTGTGGGTAAATTACAAAAAGTACATTTCAAAATAAATTCAGAACTTAAAGTACTGTTTGTTTGACCATGTCCTTGAGGAAGCCCTTTACATCTTATTCATTACAGGGTGTGTGTGAGCCAGTTTGTGTACAGGAAGAAGAGAAAAGGGGCGAGTGCAAGGACCTGAGCCACTTCCGCAAGAGCCTTATTGTGACGACCAGATGCCAGAGTATCTTCAGAACAGAGATCTTGTGGAGTGTTGCAGGTTTGCAGTAGTTGGTAACTACCAAATTTGTTTCAAGGATTTTATTGAGTCATTGGGAGTGAATGCTAACCTGTCCGATCTGATCCCACATTCGAGCTACTGTAGTGCATACATCAGAAGAGCAATATCAACAACTGAGGGTTCTGTGGCTTCACACACACACGCACTCACGCACTCACGCACGTACGCACGCACGCACGCACACACACACACACACACACACACATGCACACAAAAGAACAGAAGAAGGGATCCATTCAAGTAGCAAGCCTGAAATGATTACAATTCTAACAAGGACTGCTCTTATGATAAGACAGAAATTAATGTAGTCAATGAAGCGTTGTGTAATGTCTCTGAAAAAAACCCTGAAAGTGCTCCACATCAGTGGATTATTTGTGTAAAGTGTAACGTTGCTGTACACAAAAGTAATGTTAATATTTTTCTTGTATTTAGTATTTTCTCCCCAAGGTCTATTTATGACATTTCTGTGATTTTATTTACCAAAAATTATCCTAATTCACTTTAACATGACTCATTTCTAGTGCAGCTTGGTGGTGCAGTGGTTATCACTGTTGCCGCACAGATAGAAGGTCCTGGGTGTTTGTGTTACTGTAACTTTAAGTCATATATGTACAGGACCTATTCTGATTGGTCCTATATTGTGCCGCTTATTAAAAGCCGTCCAGGCTGGAGATAAACAGCTATAGCCTGAATAGGAAATTGTATGTTAATATTTACGTTTTTTCACAAAACCCATTAATTCTAAATGAGCTTAGGTTTTATAATTGGTGGATGGACTCAGGAGTGACTGGTATGTGTAATTATAACAATGTTAAAACTTTTTTTTTTAAATAAAAGCAAAGAAAATTGGCTTTGGGCCCGGTAAGATAAGTACTAAGCCAAAAAATAGATGTAATAAAAATGTTCTTAGTTATAATGAACTTTATATTTGAATTTCGCTGCTTATAGATCTGAAATAGCCACTTATTAGTAGGTGAAACCTTTGACTTTGAGCATAATGACATTTTATCAATAATTTATTAAAAAATGTATAAGCACGCTCAACTTTCGGAATGAGTGCGAATGCATGGACATTTATGAACACACACACACGCACGCACACACACACACGCGCACACACACAGAAAAAGCATGTTGAAATGAACCCTGACATGGGAGTAATTTCCACCAGCTATTCTGGAGCCGGTGTTGGTCTGATTGCGGTGTGACACTAATCATAACCTCACGCCCCAATATCACAAATCCACACACTCCCTCCGTGCCGCTCCACTGAGCTACCTCCAGAGACCATCAGAAACCACGCAGGAGTCATGCTACCATACTGCATGTGACAAAATGAGTCTTATAAGCTTTATTGTAAGAATCGTTGGGTCTGTATGATCCTTTTTCTGCAGTTTGTAGGCCCAGTTTCCCATTTTACATAAAGCTCACTACCCTCCACTACATAGACCTAAATATCTACTCAAGAAATTTCCAGCTTAATCCCAATCTGCTCTGTCCTGTAGATTAGAGGGAACGTGCATTGTTGGTCCACAATTAAAAGAAACCTGTTGAATAAAAATTCCCTTCATAACACTACATTAAAAGTGCTTATTTAAATATAGGCTATTTGTAAAAAAAATCTCTATTAGACTTATCCTACTAGCAGTATATTCAGAAACACTGGTCATGATTACACCCAGGCACATATGGATAGTATTCTGAGATGATTTTAGCCAAACATGACTAGATCGAAAGCCAAGTACTGTGTGGTGAGTAATATGTAAATCAGCTCAATTACAATAAGCAATATGTCCTATTGCATCAGTGTTCACAAGAAAGCCATTGTTAAAAGCTAGTTTCTGTGTAATGTTAAATATATATATTTAGAGCATTAGTTAAAGCGAGACATTTTAAAAATAATAGAACATTTTATTACGGGATTTCAAGCATCTATATATAATTACATCATCTTGGCCACTTCTGCTTTTGACTTAGGATCTCCTCCACTATCTCCTCCTAGTGGACAAACTGCTTAACTTATTGTACTTACTTATAAATATCGCCTAAGAAAAAGCATCATACTGTGTCATGTTTACCTCATCAAAAATGTCAGATTTAAGCTGCTGAAAAACAGTTTTTGTTGATGTGTCTAAGATCGCTATCAAGGCTGATCAGGGCATTGCTAAATGAACATGATCGGCTTGAGCATGAATGAGCTTGAGTCAGATCCTTTGTTTTGCATCAGTCATCACCAGGTGCTGTAGATAGACAGTGTGACAGTGGTTAAAATATCAGTGTAATATTTTAATTTGTAAAATAAAAGCTGTCCAGCATCCATGTGTAATGTTTGTAATATGAGCATTTTGCGAAGTGGTAGTAATAGAAATCCATGTAGTACTACCAATTTAGATATGACACCAAAAAAGAACACTCAATGCAATACAGTTCAGCGAGTCAGCTCAGATGAAGACTGCACCGAAGCAACACACCCTGGAAGACACTGAAGTCATCGCTTTGGATGACCAGCCAATCAACACTACATTTCAGACACTAGGTTTGCTATATACGAGATGTGACTGTGGTTAGTTTTACCAAAGACATTTGGAGTTCTAATGGTTTCCCAGTGTTGATAAAAAGCCTCACTGCACACTGGATTAACCCCTTGTTGTTTTAATGAAACAGACAGTCGAGGACATGGCGGGCACATGGGAAATAAACAAGAAATGGGTCCATGTTATTTTGCAGGAAAATGAGAGAATTCAATTCAGTGGTCCTCAACTTAAGTCGTACTCGACATGTAGAATTTTGTGGTTACGTCGCTGCCCCCCGCCCACCCCACCCCTTTAAAAAACATTTTTACAGTGTACAAGTGAAAGTGAAAGTAAAAGTAGCATAAACTGCTCAGAAAAGGGCATAACAGAGCCTCAGGTGGGTGAGTGTCTCCCTCTGGTGGACAGACAGATAAATAACCCCAAGGCATTACACACGTAGGTGGTTATTTAAGCGAGTTTTGAACAGAACAGAACCCCGACATGAGTCGAGGATCCCCTGTACAGTGATATCAGTGGTATCAGTACTCTGCTGGTTTTATTTATTTTGATCTGACAAAAGAATTTAGTTGTTCATAGTATTTGTGATGTTCTGTAATACTTGTTGAGTGTGTGATTGGTCAGAGATAAGATTGTAGCTTATTATATTTTTTATCTATTCTATTTATTCAAAATACAGTGTGATAATGTTCTACAGTGCATCTGTTATGTTCAACTTCTGTTAGAAAATAAATAAGGTTTACACCAAAATGAACATGATGATGTCTTCACATCTCATTTAGGAGTTCAAAAGAACATTTAAACTTGACAGAAATAGTAATTTGATTTTTATTGATTCATATATCAACTGATTAAAAAGTTCCATGTCACCCAGCTATCTTTAATACTCTGTTTCCCACAAATCAGCTTATTATCAAGCCATTCCTAAAGTGAACATAATTATTAGTCATTCTGAACACACCTCAGCACACAGAGGACCACAATGAAATGCATCCTCTGCATTTAACCCATAACACACAGAGCAGATGGCAGCTATCAACAGTGCCCAGAGATGGTACCTTGCTCAAGTTACCTCTTACCCCTGCCCAGACTGGGACTTGAACCTGCAACCTTCTGAGCGCAGGAGCAAAGTCCTAACCACTAAGCCACCACTGCCCCAGACTGAAAATTAAACCTGCAACCTTCTGAGCTCAGGGGCAAAGTCCTAACCCTTAAGCCACCACTGCCCCACATAAAATGTTACCTCTCAAGCAGTATAGTGGGGATAGTACCTTGCTCAATGGTTACATCAGTGGTGCCTGGGCTGGCTAACACTGAAAGGACAAAAAACCTCTGTTATATGGGGACCAACAAAACGAAGCATGACCAGGACACCAGCTGCACACTGGGCTCCACACAGCCTGGAGAGCACAAAGGAGATATGCACCTTTGGGGATTTGTTATCAGCCACTCCTGAGCGCACAGCTCTCGGGGGAAATGAGACAGATTGTTCATAAAGAGAAAATCACTCATTGTGGCTCCACGTAAATGAAGAGGCTGACGCAAACCACCCCTACTTTTACACCAAGGAATTAAAGTTATCAGCTGATAAAGGTGACAGAACACCTCACATATTAGAGGTTTGTCAGAAGCACATTGCAGACCTGTTAATTTGCAACAAAATGCACTTGCAAATGTGCTCAATTGTGGAACTGCTTTACTTTAAAGATGCACCAACCATGTATTTCCCCACATTTTTGGTCATTATGTATTTTTAACCAGTTTATGTTTTTGGTTATCTATTATATAATACAGGTGGAACTCTCCAGCTGAGTGGCTTGAATGGGTGCCCTCAAGATCTACACAACTGCATCTTTTCAGCTTCCATGTACAGCAGCCACATATACTTTGTTTTGTAGCTACTCTAAACATTACAGTAGAGATGGAAAACAAACACAAAGTGTGCTGTTAATGGTAGAATAAAAATGTGTTGAGATGTTAAAATGCAAAAGGCGTTATTCTGGTCATCGGCTATATCGTACAGTTCTAGAGTTGCTGTCAGGGACCTACATGAAGGCCTGTAAGTCCCCCTCAGAACTCAGGAGGGCATCTCCCCTCAGGAGTACATCTCCTCTGGAAAAAGGGCCTTCCAATGCAACATCGCCTCCCAGAACAAATGGAGCTCTTCTCCCTTTGGGAGGACACCTTCTCAAACCAGAAGAAACACGGGGAATCCCTGGAAATGCATGTATGCTAGAACCCGAGTGGGGGTATTTTTAAAGGACAGCGGTCAAAGATTGAAATTCATCCAGTTGACTTTATAATTGGACTACTGTTGTTATTGTGCCTGTTAATTTGAGTTTTGCAAGAACCGTTTACTTTGGGAAGAAAGGTTTTCCTTATGGGAGTATAAGGTATTGAGCTGCAGTGAATTGAAGATCCCCACTCCCCGAGCGTTTATAAAGACAGATCTGGCTCAGGGGACGGTGGGGAAATAGATGAATGGTGTCAGCCATCCATAGCCCCTTCATGAATCAGTTTCTGTAGAAAAGCAGTTTACCAGACCAGCGGAGAGTAATGAACAGAGAAAGGAAGATGGCAAGACTGGGGGAGGGAGAGGGCGTCTTTAAATGATGTGAATATGTAAATGGCTCCCCTGACCTATGTGGAATGAAATCACAGCATATGAAACAATACATTTTGTTCTCAGTTGATTCGTATTGTTCATCTGTGTGGGAAGATTATTCCAAGTGTGTTTTGGGTATTTGGGCATTATGGGAAGTAAACAGGCACAGAGGTTTAAAGGGCAGCCAAAATGTGGAACAATATATTACACACCCCGTTCACTGCAGAGTAGGCTTTAAAGGGGAAAGGTTGCAGTTCCAAAAAGAGTTTATTCAGTCACACATATACACCAACAATCCACTAACGGTACCTTTACTAGCCCTGCCATTCAGTTCCATTTCTTACTCTTTCTGCCTCCAGGTCCATATTTTTGTTTGTAAATGGCCCACATCCCTTAAGTGTGAATGAACCCATGCTCTGAGATGTTCTGCACCTACATGTCCTAATCAGTGACGTCACATGAATGATCCAAGTGAGTCACCGAGTACACTAACAACATCTTCATCGCAAAAATCATTATCCCTGATGGGCTCCCTGCTGTGCATGGGTAGAGGAGAAGAAGAAAGGCCACATGCTAGAAACTACAAGCCGCTATTTTCTCAATAGAGAAAAAGGCATGAATTCTGATCTGAGCATTCTGAGCTTGTGCTTTATTAGAAATACCTACTTTGACCATCAACTCCCAGGTCACTTTTTTAGAAACACCTTCCTTGTAAATCCACTCATCTCTGTCTGCAATGTGTTGATGAAACTGGACAATTAGATCTAAATAAAATTATCATTTTAAAGGTTAAAAGGAGAGTTTATAATGACAGGAATCAAAATGTTGTAGTGAAAGTAAGAGACAATGTAGCTCTACTAGTCAACTGTGCATAGAATTGGAAAAATGAGGGCAGACAGAAAAATCTGTCTTAAAATATCATCAATGAAACGATGAGTGTAGTCAGTAATAATAACATTCAATAAACAATAACATTTTGTAATCCAGGCCTTATCTGGACACAGTACTATGATCACTTTCCCATTGTAACACACCC
>JBBIGC010156086.1:0-17355 GCA_037576955.1 Lepidarchus adonis
TAATGTTTATCAGTACATTGCAGAAAATAATGAACTTTATCACAATATGCTAATTTTTTGAGAAGGACCTGTACATAGAAATATACTTGTATGAACGCATCCACATGCATTTGAAATAGCACATGTCTGTCTTAATTAAGTCTGCCTACACAGAAAATGTCCGGCGACAGACAGCAGGCTTGTACATCTACGATCTATCCATACACTTGCCTTCTCCTCCCTCCTCTCCTGCTCAAGTGGTACTACACCCCTGGTCAACAAAGGCTATGACCAATGTTTGGGACTGATATGATCCCCCACAAACTCCCTCAACAAATATGATCCCCATAAGCCTTTCCATATTACTCATTCTATCGTGTAACCTCAGCATACGGTACAATATGTCTGTGTGTAGGCAATAGGATCAAACCTTGGTTACACACTTTATTTAATGATTGCTACTGATATTTAAGACCATTTCATGCCTTTTTAAACCAATGTTGTGTGTTTTATGATCACCAGAGTAACATAATTTCAACGCACACTGTGCAATTACAATAAAGGAAATGTACTGACTTGAATAGTCAACCTACCCAAGCATGCCTTAATGAGGAAGCCCCTACTTGACAAATCAGTTTACCCACCCAAAACAAGCACATAAATCACATACTGTTTCAGATAACTTTACAGCTTTGTCATTAATTTTTCTCATATTTGTTTTCAAACATTTCTGCTCGCGTAAGGATTTTTATGTAGGCTGTTATGTAGAAGAGTAAATCCTGGGCTGAAACCAGTAGAGGACTGGGCCTAAGACGAACTGATTTTGAAACGTGCTCATCAGGCGATCCACCTCTGAAAACACATTCAGAATTGAACGATTTGGTCAGAGATTTGGGATTGTCAAAAGCAAAAGCTTAGCTGCTGGGTTCAAGACTGTAGGAATGGTGTTTGCTTTCACCAGATATGACAATGTCTGTGTTTTGAGAGCGCCATCACGATATTTTTTTTTTTTTTACAATCTCTGTTTCGGTTGCAAGGATTGTTCTTTGCCTTGGGCTGTGATCACTACACGGAAGAGTGGCATCTCTTTATTTATTTGTCAACATTAAGCCTGAAAGCTGTTCTGCTACACAATGGCAACATTAATCATTCAGTTCCTGTTGGCTATAAAGCACAGATGAAAGAAATGTGTGAGAATATGGAACCTTTACTGAAGTATGTCCAGTATACCAGGTACAACTAGAATATCTGTGGGAGTGGTTGCTCTGTTACTTGGACTGCAGCTCGGCTATACAAAGTGCTGTTGTTTAATCTGCGAATGGGACAGCCATGCTGAACAGTTGCACTATTCTCAACAACACTGGCCACTCTGTAAAAAGTACGTTCCAGGAAAGAAAAATATGGCACATGAATCACTTGTCGAACCAGTAAAGATATACTGGGACTCATGAAGAATTTTGTAAAGGCAATAAACAAGGAAGGAGAAGGTTTCGTTAATTAAAACAGATGCTCCCAAGAATAACTGATGCACATACGGAGCCTGGGAAAGGTTGCGCTAGGCCAGCAGAGTTGCTGTTCAGAGGCAGAGACAAGCAACACATGTCAGGTGAGTGAAGATCTCACACATGTCCATAAGCAGCCTAAGTGACAGCGTGAGCAGCGTCAGGGAGCTACTGCTACTGAGCATGAACAGGCTAGAAAGAGCAACACAAACTAGCTCAGAAGAGTGTAATCCAGTCCAAAATAAAGGGAAAAGCGGCAGCATACAGTGGAGGAAATAATTATTTGACCCCTTTCTGATTTTGTAAGTTTGCCCACTGCCAATGAAATGAACGGTCTATCATTTTAATGGTTGCCTTTTTTAAACAGTAAGAGATAGATTATCAAAAATTCATTGAGTGAAATGTGTTTGATCTACTAGCAAAACAAGACTTAGTACTTGATAGCAAAACCCTTATTGGCAGCACAGAGGTCAGAAGTTCTTGAAGTTGATGACCAGGTTTGCATAGCAGAAGGAATTTTGGCCGAACTTTGCAGATCAGCTCTAAATCAGGGTTGTTACTTGGCAACTCGAAGCTTCAGCTCCCTCCACAGGTTTTCTATGGAATTAAGGTGCAGAGACTGGCTAGGCCACTCCCTGACCTTAATGTGTTTCTTCTTGAGCCACTCTTTGTTGACTTGGCTGTATGCTTTGGATCACTGTAGTGCTGGAAGACCCATTCACTACCTTTTTTCAGTGTCCTGGCAGAGGGAAGGAGGTTGTCACTCAAGATTTTATGGTACGTGGCCCTGTCCATTCTCCTGTTGATGCGGTGAAGTTGTCCTGTGCCGCCCCACACGACAATAACAGATAATACTGACGTTTTTACTGCTCGATTTTATCAGCATGTTAGGAATTACACTCAAATCTTTTTCTTTGAGCTTTATTATTATTATTAGTTTTTTTAAAGCATTAATTTTATTGTAAAAATCTTTCAATGAGAAGGGTTGTCAAAGACATGGGTTTCAAAGAAATGTCACTAATCTGTTGTGACAGCACGCCGACACCACCTCTTGCCAAGTTTAGGGCCTTGACCAATAGGGGTGAGCTAACGGGTGTAAATGTCTATTTCTCAGAGTTTCTACGTGATGCAGTTAAACCAAAACTATATTTGTGCATCCCCAGTAGGTACCGGTCACAATCAAAAAAAACTTTTCAGGAATCAAGACATTTGCAAAAAATTGTTGTGCAGTTAAGGACACCTTGCAGACAGTTTTTTGTTCCTCATGTGGAGAAATGAAAAAGTTTTTTCCTCAAACCAAATTACTCGTGGTACTTTTTGTTTTTACAAGCATCTTGTTGCAATAGCATGTGATCTGCCTACAGTACACCTTGAAGGGTAAAACACAAGAGCTCAATGCTTTGTGGTCACAATTAAAAGTTTAAACAATGTGAACTTGTGGTCCTGGTTTCAGTTCATTTTAAAGTGATGTTCATATATGTACAATAATGCTAACTAATCCGCACAGTGGTGCAGCAAGAAGGTCCTGGGTTCCATCTCCGGGTTGACCACAGGTGACTTACTGTGTGGAGTGTACAACCTCTCCCTGTGTTTGTGTGGGTTTCCTCTGGGTTTTCTGGTTTCCTCCCACTGTTCAAAGGCTTGTGGTTTAGGTTGACTGGCTACTCTACATTACCCACAGGTGTGAGTGTGTGTGAATGGTTGTCCATCTCTATGTTGGCCCTGTGTTCTGGGTGAACTCTGCCTTGTTGCTATTGTCAGTTGGGATCAGCTCAGTTTGGAAAATGCATGAATGCTTTTGTCTTTGTATTTCTGTTCAGTTTTTATTTATTTATTTTTGATTTATCAAAGCAGCTGTGATGGGGTGTGCTTTCTGCAGTGGGTGTGATGATATTTTTACTTAGAAAATCAAAAAAGCATTTTAACAGGGGTCTTCAACCATAGCAATTTGACAAAAAGGTCTGAGAAAGTGAGAAAGCCTCTGTTGGGTTTAAGTTTAAAGATTAGCTTACTAGCTTTCCAACTTGCTTTCGGGAATACTGTCAACTTACTCTGGTGATAGTGTGAAAAAAACAACTCCTGTGAACACTTGAAGGTGAAAAGCCCTATGATCACAAGAAGACATGTCATCTCATGTCATGTGTTCACATACAATACACATTGAATACTAAGAGAAGGTTGAATGCCTCCTGGGAAGTTATAAATAGACTAAGTGTATCATATTTCAAGCCACTCCACTAAAGATGTTTCCCAGTGGTATGTACGTAAATATCGCGCTAACTCCCTCAGGAGCAAAACAATGAACATCCTTCCAAGACGTCTAGGAGTTTTAGATACACCAGTCTACAATAAGATTAGGACCACCTGCCTTCAGTAGATCCCCCTCATGCTATATTTTATCAAAGCCAGCATTAACATTTCGCATAACAGAAGCTTTCTTTAGCATCTGCAGATCTGGAACATTCTATGAGACCTGCTGTGTTGGAGATGCCCTCAGACAGATAATGAAATAACTATTAATGTTATTCTTTGTCACTGGTGTCAATATTATGGCTTATTTGTAAGACTGACTGTGAATAAGAGCAGTAGTGTAATCAGGTTACAGTCATAAATGGAGAGAAAGCAGCTCTATGCCAGGACCCTTTACTCAAACACTCACTGTAAAACTGATAAATACAAGTGCCCTGCCCCTTATTGACCATGTGAGGGTATTCTTGTGCCCAACTCACCACTAGAAGTGGTAGTCTACAACAGGGGTTGGCAACCTGCAGCCCGGAGCCATATGCGGCTCTTCTGCCTTCTTTTTGTGGTGCTGTTTGACGGTTATTTATTAATAAAAATTTTATTTATGTATTATTTTAGTTTTATTTATTTTGCTATATAGTTTTCATGGAGTTCGAGGTGATACTTTTTTTTTCAAGTTTTTATAATTTGTCCATTTAAATATGCATCACGTCCATGTTTATAGCAGTCACCTTTTACTGCAGGCGGCTTCTTGAGGGTGCGACTCCTGCAGTAATTTAACCATGAATACATCCCTGAGGAAAAATCTCTGAAGAAAAGAGTTTAATTCTGCATGGACACATTCCTTTGCCTTCACTGCCAACAACACTGCTTATCTGTGTGTTTGATATGTGGCGTGAAATTAGCAAACAACATAAATGTAATGTTGAAAAACATTTTCAAAACAACCACTTAGTGATTTCTGTCTCGACCTAAAGACGGCGAAAGAGAGTGATTTCAGAACTACTACAGAAAGAAGGCGAAAGATTGCAATTTTGGAACTACTATGCAAAGATGACAAAAGAGTGATTTCTGAACTACTATAGAGTGTGGAGTAGAGCAAACATACTTTCAAAAACAACTAAACAACAACTCAAGCTGCTAGTTTTGTGGCTCAGGAGATCATAAGTAAGGGAAGCATTTCACAAAAAGAGAACACAAAAAAGAATCGTTCATAAAACTATTCTCCAAATTCAAAACCAGGAAATTATTCAGAAAATTAAAGAAATGTCTCTCTCTGGAAAGACCATTGAAGACATCACCATATAAATAGCAACAAACATCACCAGTAGCCTAATTTTATGTTTTCCTTTTTAAAGCTTCAACTATATTTTTTATATTAAAGTGGGCTACATTTTACTTTAATTTTACACAAATACGGCAAGGACTCAAAAAAGCGTGCGTAGTTCAGTGTGTAATTGACTGCACTGCACTTCTGTTTGTCACATTCAGTTGTTGTAGAGATTTACACTTTTAGAAGTTTATAAGCTGTGTTATGTTTCGCGGCTCCAGAGTGTTTGTCTTTAGTTGAAGAGGGGGCAAAATGTCTTATTTGATAGGAAAGGTTGTGCACCCCTGACCTAGTGGTTAGGACCATGCACAGGTGAACAGAAGGTTGCAGGTTCAAATCACAGCTCAGAAAGACCATGGAGCACAGTACTGCTCTGCTGCACTGCTCCCTGGGTGCTGTTAAAAGCTGCCCACTGCTCCACGTGTGGATGGGTTAAAGGTGACTTTCCTTTGTGGTGCACTTAGTGTGATGAGTCATGCTCATTTTCCCTGTCCATCTTGCTACTTTTGCCACCAAAACTCACGCTCCACCCTACCTGTCATGCTTCTACCTCTCGCTTGGTTTCTTCCTCCCAGGTTCTTTCGTTTCTCTTTTCCCAGGTTTTTTACCTCCCTAGAAGCTTTGGTAGTTCCCCACCCTTGGTCCTTCCTCCTCTTATGTGTTAGTCATCTCTTCCACCCTTGGCCCTGCTTCTGCCAACACGTGTCTACCCTGCAGTTCATTTCCACATCTGTGTTTTGGTTCTATAACTCCGCCTCTCGGTTACACCCCATCTCCCTCCATCTATGTCATCTCCCAGTCACTCCTTGGTCATCAGTCTAAGCTGTTCCTTATGGCATTACCCTGTATATACACCCTGTGAGTTCCTTGTTGTGCATTGAACTTCCATATTTGTTCCCAGTTATTCAGGTTCTTTTGGCATGGATTCCTATCCTCAGTGTATTCTCAATTCATAATAAACTTGTTTTTCATTACAGCTTTGTATTAAGTTTCCAATTTTGAGTTTGTTTTCCATTTCATCTCAGTTTATCACTGGGTTCCCTGAACATTTCAGACTCTCCCAACAAGTAGACCCTTTCTGACTGCTCACCCACAAACCTGCCCCTTTCTTCAGTGCCAGTAGCTTGCTTTGTTATGCAAATGCCCAACTACCTGGAATTCACAAGTCTGCATGCAATGCACGTCACACACTCTGAATCAATTTATTTGGTCATGTATGTTTTCACACAAAGTAGTTTCTGCTGATGACTCCAGTACATTCAACAAGACTATGTCAACATGACTACAGTATTCAAGATGTTTATTCATCACATGCCTAGTTATACACATACTGTACAACAAGCAGTGAAATGCATCCTGATCATCTCCAGACTGTGCAAGAATAAGCTATAATTAAAGATTATTAGTATAAATACTTAAAACTAAACTAAACCTTTAAAACCTTAAACTTAAAAAGTAAAACTTAACTTAAACTAGGTTATCACACATACGTAGAAAAGGTAGATAAATAAGAAATTAAGCAGCTACAGGGCAAGCAGTTCAGAAGAGCCAGAGGTGCAAACATCAGGAAGTGGATAATACTGCTGCCAAAAGCGGCTCAGATAGAAACTGTGCAAATTTGTGCAGATGTACAATGTCCAGTGTTATGATCTGTAGATGGTGAAGTGCAGAGATGAGAGAAGTGTATGCAGGCAAAGTGCAAGTGTGCAGTGTCCAGTTTTATGGTCTGTAGCGTGATTAAGTGCACAACAAGTGAATAAAACACAACCCATCTTTTGATTGTGAAAGTCACTGTATAAATTCAAAATAATAATAACCAAATATTCATTTTTTTTTAAATTATTATTATTTATTTATTTTTATTTTACTGCTTATAATTACTATTGCTATGTTTAATACATAATTCATTTTTTATTCTGAAATGATAAATGTTTTTTGTTTGTTGCCATTACAATTTGTAATAACATAAATTGAGAGCTGTCATAGTCACGGATTTATCACTGGTTATGTTTCAAATATAATGTTTCAGTATAACAATGTATGACAGAGCATATGCCAGCATATTTGGGCAAGACTGTGCCACAACCACCCAGGCTTTGCTATGGGTTCAGAAGCACCTGCTCACAGGGTTTAGCTCTGAAGTAGAGGAATGGTTCTGTGTGTGTGTGTATGTGTTTGCAGGAGTGTCTGCAAGCATGTGTGTGTGTGTTTGCTGGACACTAGTTGCCCTGTGAGGCTGTCAGAGGTGAGAGAGGTGGGTAATTGAAAGCCACATCATTATATGTAGCTTTGTCTTCTCCTCCACCTCTATCTACCTCCTCTCTTGCCTTGCGCCGCTCCCATCTCGCTGCTCTATTGTCTCCGAGGCGGTCCTGGCACACAAAAAACGGCCCCTTTCTCCCTCCAGGCTTTGGGAACAAGCAGCTTTTCCAATATCTCAATACCACAGTCAGCTGGTTCTCTTCCTTCCCTTTGTCCAGCGCGCTCTACTTTCCACCTCCTGCCCATTTGCGGCCACCAAAACATTTACAACCCTCTGTTCTCACATGAGGGAGGCTTTGTGGAGGGCCATGATTTGAATCGCAGCACTACTGTACGTGTGGAGTGAAGAGATGAGGTTAAAGAATCTAACATGGTAGCGCTCGCATAAACATACACATACGCATAAACATACACTTATACAGCGTTGTCAGGGCTAGAACAGCAGAACGATATGAATAGCGTGGTTGAAGGCCGAAGGCTTGCTTACACAGAGCAAAGAGAGGTTGCACATTACTAAGTGGCCTTGAGCTGTGTGCCATGAAAAAAAGGATGAAGCAGACGTGAGATGGCATGAGTACATTCACCTCTTTATCAAAAATAAACAAGTCACAAAGGCCTGAATGCGCCAATAGCATGAGCTTTGTTCCTGTAAAAGTGAAAAGCGAAGCGAACAATAGGTCTGAAAGTGTGTCTATCGCTATGTAGTCTGTTTATTACAGCAATACTGTTAGTAGTGCAGTTGTGTCTGAATAGATTGGTTGGTGATGGGGGGTCTTGGCATAATGCCCACCTTTTTGGCTATAGTGCCCTCCTCTTTGGCAGTGATCAATAAACGTGGTTTTGTCCAATACCCCCTTCCCCCAAAACTCACAACCCCCAGGTAGAAATAAATCAGCATTCATATCCATGTTGTCATGAAGGGAGGGACATATCATACAGTATATTTGAGCACCATGATTTTATTCTACAACAAAGCGGAAAATGTGCCATTTTATAGGACCTCACCAGACAAACATCTAACAATGTTTTATCACATTTTACACTATGATAACTTTAAGCATAACTGTAAGAAAGATATAACGTTTGGTTGAGTACAGTACATTCTGAAAAAACAGACAATAGCATTAATAAAAATCTCCAAATGTCTCCTCTAATATGCCTAAACAACATTCATGCTGTGGAGTGTCCTTAATTTGTTTCACCCATTTTGAATCATTTTGAATTTCTACTGCTCGATGAATTTCAAGCATGCTGTGTTAATTGAACTTGGGTCAGGGGCTAGGGTCCAGCAGGGTGTCGCGTGGTATTTGGCAGCTGTGGAGTTGTGGTTCTTCCTGCTGGGCTTTGGGCCTGGCCAAGTCTATGGAGGCACCACAGGGAAATTGGAGAGTGGGAGTGGGCCAAGGTGGCTGGATAAGAAGCACAGGACGCTTCAACAGCCCTGGAGAAATTAATTAGGGTTTGGAGCAGAAATGCTTATGTTGCCAGCTGGTTTTTTGGTCATGTAGGCAGAGTGAACATAATATAAAGGAAAAATAAAATTTATTACACTTTAGGGTGTATTATCTGTATTACATGCAATTATTTCTATAATACTTGTCTGGTCACATGTCAAGTCAAGTCAAGTCAAATTTATTTATACAGCGCTTTTTACAACTGATGTCATCACAAAGCAACTTTAAAGAGATTATAGAATCCGGGTACGAGCCCCCAATGAGCTAAAGCTGCAGTGGCAAGAAAAACTCCATAAATAGGAAGAAACATTGAGAGGAACCAAGGCTCAGAAGGGGAACCCATCCTCAAATAAAATCAGGAGTTCAATGTTAAGAGGCATCTGCCGTTCCTTAGGGGAGATCATGTCTGGTCTGTCCCTGCCCCTCACCAGATGTCGGTCATTTGAGAGTTTTTCAGAGTATTCATACCCTTGTCTCAGCTCTTGGTTGTCATTTATTGCTAATTTGTAGGTGTCTCTCCCTCAGTATTACAGCTTAGTGTTTGTTTCCTTGTTCTTTTGCTTTGTTAATATTAAAATTCAGTATTGTTCCTACATTCCACCTGTGTTTAATTCCACAACCTCCACAACATTACAAATACACATTTCTTGCATGTAGATATTTAATTTTTTTTAAATATATAATAAATTGAATATAGTGGCTTTCACAATCACAAGGTCACTTGTGTATTATACCATACCATACTGTCTGTATCATAAATGTGCATAGTCTTGCTAATTGTTCTATAAAGACACAATTTTCTTTGTGTATACTGTACATGGCCAAATATACTGATACAGAATGTGTGACTTGCAGATATTGCAGACTTGTACATTCCAGGTAACTGGGCCAATCGCATAACAAAGCAAGCTTATGGCCCTGAAGAAGGGGGCAGGTTTGTGAGTGGGCAGTAAGGAAGGTGGGCTACTTGCTGGGACAGTCAGAATTTTTCAGGAAATGCATTGTTATAGTAACACATTGCCATAATGGTTATAAATCCAAACAAGAAATATATATTTTTAAAATTTATTAAACTATATTAAACTATCTGACCAAATTATAGTTCATGCCATTTAAAATGCAATCATTTGAACAACATTGTTCCATTATCTATCATTGTTCCTGTTCATGTGTGACATTACTGTGCATGTTGGTGTGAACTCCTCCAAGACCAGAGACCCTGGCCCCAATCTTTTAACAGTCTATGCACCATTGTCTTCTGGGCCATAATGAAGAACCTCCTACTCAGCTGGTGTTCTTTGCGTAAGCAGAAGAAGCCCACTGGTAACATCTCTCATGGGCTGACTGAGTTATGAGCTTGGAAAAAGGAGAGGAAAGGAAGTCTTATTCATCTAGTTGGGGTAGCCTCGTTCTTTCTTGGTTTCTTCACATCATCTTAAATGTAAGTAATGCAATGTACTGTATGTATGTATGTAAGAAAATGCCATATTGAAATATGTTGTTAATATATTACAAAATATAAATGGAAAACGCTGATGTATGTCGCATACATGTAATACACAAGTAATGTGTATATAGTATGCAATGATATTGTGAAGTATAGACGTGTGTGGTTCGGGACATAGCTACTGGTGTCTGCAGAAGGAAATGATGCACATGGTTATTTGCAGAAAATGTATAGAAATGAGATCCGATCACGTGATCACATAAGTGTTCTAATGATATATTCACAAGCATGACAGAGAAGAGCAATAGCAACCAGCTACCAGTCGTTTTCAGTGAAAGTTGGTGATTTAGGTTGGGTGAAAAGAGGCTAGGAGTCTATTTTAAGCCAATACTGACTGACGCAACATGGTGACTAGCAGTAGAAGAAAGGGTAGCACTACATGTTTAGTTTTGTATTTTCTGTATTTTCGGGACTGGAGGACTTCGAGCTTTCCTGTAGCAATGGAAGTCAACTAAGCCTTGAAGGTAATTTATTTTGGCAATTTTTTTCCAGTCAACACTTTTGACTGCTAGTGTAGATACTAGGAACGTCCACCATCAACATGCGGCAAATGTTTTGCCTACATCCTTTGTCATCCTTTATGACCGGAGTATAATGCCAGGTGTGAAAAATGATGAACAGCTCAGAAGATCAGCACACCACTCCCACTACTTGTCTCAAAAAGACAAAGTGCATCATCAGAGACTCTAGTCACCCTGCACTGCCACCTTTCTCAGTGCAATCTGTACACGCACACTTTTTGCCTCGGTGCTGGCAGACCGCTTAACATACGCCCATGTGATATGTAGGGCTATGTGAGGTAACAATGTGCAATACAAATGTTTATAAAATGCAATATATGTTTAATATTGTGTTTAACAGACTTGTGTGCAAAATTGCTATAAGCAAAACAATGTTAAATGCTCCATAATAACAGTTGATGCTGAGTGAATGGAATCTTTAATTTTTTTTTTTTTTTGCATTTGCTGCAATTTGCTGCATTGTTTGCTAGTTGCCTAGAGAGCAAAATAGGCTTTCAAGTAAGAATGAACTGTAATCTGAACTATTGACATTTATATATTCTCCAACTGCTTGTTCATTTCAGGGCACATGGAAGCTGGAGCCAATCCCAGCTGACTATGGGACAAGGCAGGGTACATGTTGGACAGAAGGCCAACCCATCACAGAGACAGACAACCACTCATGCACATGGGCAATTTAGAGTAGCCAATCAATTTAGAGTAGCCAGTCAATCTGTGATTTGGTGACCTTGTGTTGAGCGCACCTGGCGTAGTGATACAAGTGTGTGACCTTTTGCTGAAATAAGGTGGAAAACAAACCGCTGCCCATATTTTCATTGACGCTGTAGTATTAGACGAGATGTACACATGCCAAGGGCGCTGCTCACGCTGCATGTAATCTGGAATCGTGCCTGGGTTACAGAATCCCACCTTTGAACCCTCAACAGAGAAGCCACATATGCACATGCCTCCACACTGAAGACACATGCACAAATCCCAAGAAGGGGTCCCCCAGGGGGAACTGCATAGCCCGGACATGACTCAAATTGACCAGCAGGCAAGTAATGACTCCCTACACAGAGTCCTCCAGCAAGACCAACATCTGCACTGGGGGTAATCACTTCAAGCCCACAATGCCTCCCCTTACCGGAGCGCATCTCCTCTCCATTTAGGAGAATGTCTCCTTGACCAGGGGAGCACCAGTGTGGTCCTCCAAGTAGGAAAAAAACCCATGAATGCTGGGTCAACACAGTGGAAAAATGACCAATGTGTAAACTCAAACCATTAACCAAATTACCAACAGGCCCACACAATGACCGTGCCAGTTCAAACAGAACTGGAGGAGCCCACAAAGGCAGCTGGGAGCAACCACGCTGATATAGCAGCTGAACTAGCTGACTCATACCAGCCGTTAATTACTCCTGCAGCTTGCCACTCCCTCTACCTGCAGACAGCTTCATCACCCTGGAGAAGAGTGCCTGCCTGTCAGCCACCCCCCCCCCCCCCCACTCAGCCCCTTACAGTCTGAAAAACAAAAAAAACAAAGTGCATTGCATCTTCATAAAACAATTTCTGACACTGGTGTACAAACAAGGTGAGTTGAACCATGTTTACCATCTTCTTTACATGTCCTTAAGCAATAACTTTTTTGTACTTTTCTAACTAATTATCATCTCAGCCATGTAACTGCACTGTGCTGAAGAATGATTCAGAAGTGCAGTAAGGAAGTCATCTGCTTTGTGTGGGATGTGCCAGTATGCAGAGATACTGTTCATACAGACCTTTCTCCTGGTGTTGTGATAATTAATATTGCAACAGTGCTGAGTTTATTTCAGGAAGAAAATATTTCTAATTTACAGCATTCTTTTTTCAAACTGCACAAGGGGAGACAGAAAATATTTTTTTTAAACAGTAAACCCAGACTTATTTTTCGAGGGCTCTGATCAATCTCACCAACAGTATGTTTGCACAAATAATCCCAATGTGATTGCAAGCCTGTAATGGCTATTACAATTTAATTAAAGTTCAATGTGTAATGGATCAAGCTTATAACAGCTCAGTGAGATTTCCCCACGGTTAAAAAGTGAGCTCAGGTTAAGGGCTTAAGGAATAAAAGGGCAAAACAAACATGAATTAAAGTAAACATAATGTGCGGCAAACTGCAAATACTATTATCGAGAGAGTCTAATCATGTACACTTCATCCCATGGCTGCCTATAGGAGGGACACTCTCCTGTTTGATAGGCAGCGTTACATTAGGTTATGCACTACACTGTCTCATTCCCTGCAACCAGTAATAACTCTAAGGCCTTCACAGAGCCATGTGTGTGTTTTTACAATAACTTGGTTAAGCAAAAGTTTTAACACTCTTGGTTTTGATTTCATAACTATTTTATATTTATATAAAGAGAAGACGACACCAGGGCTCAGTTGGCAAATGGGACGCGTCCCGTTTTCTGATATATTTACCTGCTTTGACAAAAGCTTCCGGAACCTGTGCACCTTCTGCTGGCAGAGTTCACACTAAGCTGTGCCCAGTGTGTGGGTCTGATGGCAGCCGTCTGTCTCACCCAGGTCATCAGTCAGGCCAATCATCCAGTCTGGGGTGAGCACAGGTTTTTTTGTTTGCTTGCTTGTTTGTTTGTTTGTTGCTAAATTATAGTGCAAAACAATAACATATAAAGTGTAAAATGTGGCATGTCTTTTGCAAGGGTCTCATTTTACAAATCCTCCATATCTTAAAATGAGCAAACAGTAAACAATAACTGCATTAAGTTAAAAGCCTACTGGCTGGTTCTGGGAATTGAACCCATGACCCTTTGGTCACAAACCCATTTTTCTAGCCACAGCTACAATGGCTGCCCCGTACTATATCAGCATTATATCAGCATCGCCTACAGTCCCTGGTTCCTGCAATGTGAACCCTCTAATACAGGGGTGTCGAACTCTGGTCCTAGAGGCCAGTGTCCTGCACAGTTTGATGATTTCTCTGCTCAGACTCACCTGGTTCAACTCACCTGTTCATTGTCAGGTGTAGTGAGTGTGTTTGTAAAGGGAAACTACCAAACTGTGTTGGATACCAGCCTCCTGGACCCGAGTTTGACACCCCTACTCTAACGGTTCAAAAAAGTTCTTCTGGAAGTTCTTCCAATTTACAAGCACCAATTTCTGAACCGTAGAGAAAGCTGTTGGAGCTCACAGTCAGCAAAAATGACTGACATGGCAATCTGGAAAGGACAAAAAGGGCTGAGAACAGTCTGTAATAATTACATTAGCTCACCTCAAGTAAAATGCATCCCATCCATATACCGTAGAAATAGGGAAGTAGTCATGAACTTCAGTAACTGCAGACCCACTGACAGTGTCTTTTGGTGAAGGCTGAAAGCTAAACAGCAAGGACCACTTTATCAAGGCCATTCATTTAGTCCTGCCCCCCCAGCCCATCGTGAGGCACTACTAATAATCTGCAAATGTGGCCAGCATTAGGGAGCTCATTTTGGAGCACTCCTATTCTCTGTCTTTCCTTTTCCAGCTCAGGGGGAGAGTTTGAGCCCATCATTTACTCACATTAACGCTGCACTCGTCCTGCGGCCACTCTCTCGTTCACAAGCCCATGACTCAGCTTCTCTGATGGGGTGAGAAGGCTGGTAGTCAGGCCTACCCTAGAGTGGACACTGGTAAAGATGTGGGTTCCCATGCATAAGCAGAATTTCTTACAAGGATGGTCTAACAGCTAAGAATGATATAATGATCTCTACACTTTACAGCATTTTTGTTTTGGACATAAATTGATAAATATATGTTTGTATGATTATGAAAAACATGGAACCAGCACATATACTGATCAGCCATAGGTCCACTACATGGTGTGGGAACAGCTCTGACTGTGGTGCACTGTGTTAGCATATGAATCCATATGCATCAGTGAGCCTTTGGTGCCCATGACTCTGCCAACTATTTCTTTTGTGTATCACTTTGGTAGGTACTGACATCTGCAGACCTGGAACACTCTGGAAGACCTGTTGGAGATGCAGAGATCTAGCAATCACGTGACAAAGTGGCTCAGATCCAGCACATCGGCTTCAAGAACGGACTGTTCACTTGATGCCTAATGCATTGGTGCCATTGAAATGAACTAATTTGTCAATATTACTCACCTCGCCTGTTAGTGATCTTAATGTGATGGCTGATATAACCACCTCCGTTTTCCAACTGAATTGAAAATAAATATTTTGTTTTGGATGTAAATATATAAAAAACTTTACAGTTATGAAAATCAAACATGTGCTCGAACCTCTGACTGTTACCCAGTACGTACATGGCAAGGCTATCATAGCGGTTTTAATGTCAGAAGGCCTGTTGGGAATCCACTGCACCAGTGCGTTGTTTGCTATTACTTTCAGTGGCGTCTGTGTGAATGGCAGAGCTCTATAAAAATCCCTGCTCTTGCAGTCATACCTGCCGCTCTGCATCCATGTCATGAGAGCAAGGCCTCATGGGAAGAACAAAGCCCTTCGTTGGCTCGGATCGGTGACTTCGGCTCCGAGCGTCGAGGCTGGATGCGTTCCCCATCTGGTGGCTGACAGCGGCCACGGCCCCCATTCATTTCCTTCTTCGCTGTACCGTCACACAGGAAATGAATCATGAGGCCTGACGTGGAGGCATGGGACACTTCCTGCAATAAGGGCAGAGTAGGGAAGTGATGAATGGAGCTTTGATATGTTCCTGGAGTTTTATTTATTCCCTAAACGCCTGTGTGTTGACAGGGGACAGGGCCGCTCAAAAGTTATACACTGACGCATTTTACAGACTTTTCTCTTCAGCCATCGGAATATAATTCCAGGCCTCACCACTGAAGACAGTACAGAGAAATGGAAAAAATGTGAGTGACTATTTGTCATTGTGAACACCCAAAGTGCACCACAACAAAACGAACCCCTAAAACCATCCACATGTGGAGCAGTGGGCAACAGCCCCAGGGAGCGGTATAGCAGGATGGTAATTGGCTCAAGGGTAACTCAGTGGTGCCTGGGCTGGGACTTGAACCTGCAACCTTCTGTTCATAAGGGCAAATTCCTAAACTGCTCACAAAAAGCATGTGACAGAATGTTGTTCCTCTTTGATACAGTTTCCAAGTTTCTCAACCATCTTCACCACAGGGTGACTTGTGTAAGGACTAAAGTGTAAGGACATCTGGCTTGCCAGACAGAACTAGTCACATGACCATTCTCACACAACCCATTAGTACTACTCCTGCCTTCACCATTTCCAAGGAAACTATCACTCGAACTTTCCTATGTGAAATTCTAAAATCATCTTTGATTCCATGATAGTGCTGTAACTGAGCAGCTGAATTAGCACATGCTCAGTGATGCAGCCTCATAAGTATGGCAACCAAGTGGGTTCAGCTCGAGTCCTGGAACTCCCCAGAAACCTACGTAGTGGAGTATTTTGTAAAAGGTCAATAAAAACAGTCTGATTATCTGCAAACTCATTTAAACAAAGACGAGAAACTGTAGAGTTATATGAAAAATATGAGCTCATTTAGAATTTGACTATATTATGGACTGTAGATGACAAAATCCTCAAATTGTTTGCAGTTGTAGTGTTTCAGCTTTAATTTAACTTTTTACATTTACATTAACATTTTAGAAGTGGGAAACCACTGCCCAGTTTTACTTGCAAGAGACACTACGTTTCAATACTGCTGTTGTTATATCCAACCATGTGACCTGTGCCAATGAACCTAGAGATGTCTTTTTTTCCAAATTCCAAATTCATATTCAAATTTTATTTGTTACATACACAGTCATACACAGTATGATGTGTAGTGAAATGCTTTTTGCGACCACCCGTGACCTCCAGATACATAAACACAAGTTAAAACAATCTAAAGCAATTTAAGAGCAATTAAAAAACAATATAAGGGCATGCAACAATAACAACAATAAATAGAGTACAAATATTTAAAGCCTTCTAAAGAAATAAAGAATATAAGAAATATAAAACCTTAACAAACCTATATAAAACCCTACCAAACCTATCCAGTATAAACCTTATTCAATATAAACAATATAACAAGTGTGCAAATGATAACAAATGTGCAAATGAGGTGCGAATGAGCATGAATGTGAGTGAGTGTGAATGGGCGTGCATGGGTGTGCGGGGGGACCAATGAGAGTCCTGGGTATGTGCAAATTTATGCAGTATGCGGGAGTCCTGTAAAATGTCCGTAACTGTGGGTGTGCAATGCGAGATGTTCAGCCCTGATTGAGAGACCAGATTGCCTGCGGGAAGAAGCTCCTCCTCAGTCTTTCTGTGTTAGCCTTCAGGGAGCGGAAACTCCTCAACAGAGAGAACAGTCCATTGCTGGGGTGGCTGAGGTCCTTCACGATCTTCCTGGCGTTGGTCCAGCACCACTTGCTGTAGATGAAGTGCAGGTCAGGGAGCTCGGTGCAGATGATGTGCTCAGCTGAACGCACCACCCTCTGTAGATCTCGTCTGTCCTGCACGGTGCTGTTCCCGAACCAGGCTACGATGTTTCCCGTCAGGATGCTCTCTATGGTGCAGGAGTAAA
>JBBIGC010156094.1:0-17353 GCA_037576955.1 Lepidarchus adonis
ACTCTTATTAGTTTTTCCTGCACTTTGTATTTTTTTTCAGTTTTCTTTAAACATGTTAACTTATATTAACAACAACTTATATTAATTATGTATATTGTAAAGCCCTTTGAGTTGCATCCTGATGTATGAAAAGTGTTTTATAAATAAAGCTTATTATTATTTCTGATTATGTAGGGTGCCCAAACTTTTGCAGTGTGTCACAATAATTTGTTTGGGGATATAAAAAGTAACTATGCATCAATGTTTGCTGAAAATATTGTCAATTGTTTCTATTACCTAGAGAGACTGTGTTTACCATTTTTCCATTAAAAAAATTAACCAAAATATGTTATAAAGGGGTGGCCAAACTTTTGAAAAATATCAATCAAATACAGATTTTTGAAAATATTTATTTAATTATTTACTTTGGTGAAATAGCATGTTCTAAAACGTTTGACCCAGTTGATTTTGTGTATGTATGTGTATATATATATACACTACTCACAATAAGTTAGGGGTATTGTGAGAGACTTGGTGAATGTCATGACATACGGTGTTTGTTTCACTTCACTTTTGGGATAGGGAGGCAATTGTATTGGGGTTATAGACACCTCATTTTGTGTTTTCCATGTAATGGTCTCATTGTGTACAGCTGTGCCTTATATTGGGGCCAATACTAAAAAACAATCATTTTCAATGTGGCATCAATTTCAACATTCTATGGGTATAAAAAGCTGGCAAGTCAGTAAGTCATTCCAAGTTCATCATTCAAACAAGACATTTGAAACAGACGTTGCGATGTCACTTAACGGACGAGCAGTGTCACCTGGCCATGGCGTGCCTTCAGGTTGGTGGCAGGCAGTCAGATGTTGCTTGTGAACTTGGTGTGTCTCAAAGTGTCATCAGCAGACTTGCATCAAGACACAGAACTACTGGCAGATTTCATGACAGACCCAGGAGTGAAGCCCCATGAGTGACAGACCGCAGTGATGACCAGTACCTAAGGACTTATGCACTCAAACATTGTTATGCAGGTGCCACACAGCTGCAGGCCTGTTTACAAGGTGCGAGGGGAACTAGGGTTTCCAGTCAAACCATTCACAACTGATTCCACTGCTTTTGATTGAATGCCAGACGACCGTGGCAGGTGAATCCACTGACACCAAGACACTGCTGTGAACATTTGCAGTGGTCACAAGACCATGTGACGTGGACAATGCAGCAGTGGTTTACCTGTTCACTGATGAGTGTTGAGAAAGCCTTGCTGGAGAAGGCGAGGTGAGCGATATGCTGAGGTCAACATGGTCCCCGGGGTTTGCTTTGGTGGAGGAGGTGCAACAGTCTGGGCAGGAATCACCAATCACCGCAAAACAGATTTGATTATTGTACATGGCTCAGTCACTGCACGTTCTTACCTCAGAGACATCATAGAACCCATCATCATCCTCCAATTCCACCAGCACACCCCCAACTTTCTGTTCATGGGTGATAATGCTCCACCACATTGTGCCAGAATTGTCACTTCAGGTAGCTGGAGTACATCATATGGTTTGGCCATCAATGTCCCCTGACCTGAACCCCATAGACCAAGGCTGGGACCAGTTGAAGCAGAGACTGCATGATCGTACCACATACCCACGTGACCTGGCAGAACTGCGTGTAGCACTTGTGGGAGAGTGGAACGCAGCCTCAGAACAACATCATGAGGCTATGAGGAGCATGAAACGTCGCTGTCAAGCTGTCATTGCGGCAAATGGTAGAAACACCCGCTACTGACATTGTTAATTTTTTTTATTTGGGGCTATCCCTGATGTCTAAATTTTTGGGGTAATAAATATCAAACTAATGAAAATGGCGTTTCTTCTCATACATAATTAGTAATATCAAAGGGAACTTTTACTTGTTTAATTAAAATTCAGAGCAAATAGGAAAAGCACTTGTAAATAACACTATCCCTACCTTATTGTGAATAGTGTATGTGTATATGTGTTATATATATATATATATATATATATATATATATATATATATGTGTGTGTGTGTGCGTATATATGTGTGTGTGTATATGTATATATATCAGTTGTTTATTTTTATACATATATATTATTAATAATAATTATTTATTTATTTTAGAAATTTTGACATACCATGGTTGGATGAGCGCAGTCGCTGCCGTCAAGAACTCTGCAAAAAGAAGACACCCCATCGGACATGCCGCAAGTGAGGCACTCCAAAGTAGTAATGAGGCAAAAGCGCTGCTCGCATCTCTCGTCATTGAGGTGTTGCTTCAGCTGTACTGTCCCGTGGCATGTCCTGTGTGCTTATAGGATCATCTTGGCAATTTGCACTCCCACTGCATACTCCGTTGCCATGATTGCACTTTTGATGTTCGAGTTGGTTGCAAGGTTATTTTGCTCCTTCATAAAGCCTTTATTTGGCATTCTTGAAGAAAGCCCAGTTTCAAGGTGGCTAAAAATCGAGCTTTCAGAAGTACCTGTGGATGTTTGTTTCCGCATTGCAAACTATTGCATTTGTGTACACATTGCTTTTGTCATCTCGTACAACTTGGCTTTGAAAGCACTATGGACCAAAGTTTACATTGTAAAAAAAATGGAGATCTAGTAGAGAATGTCAGACTTGATCACAATGCTGTTTTTTTCTGTTTCAGTGGATGGTATCAATTTCAGGAAACAGTATATCTTGTAACATAGGGTTGGTTCAAAGAATATGTGTAAGATACTCTAATAAATACACCTAAAGAAAATATTTCATATATTAAAATATGTTCAAAATTCTTCTACGATTCTTTTTATCAAGGAGTTAACAGTTCTAGAATTGTCTTTTACAATTTGGTGTTGGTTAGAATTTAATACCAACTTGCAATCTTCATTCAGTATTCATTATGACCTTTGCAAATAACCATCAATCACAATTACCATTAAAAATACCTGTATTTACAGGTAGGAGCATCAAGGAGGTCATTTTTGGTAGCCAGAAATGTTTGGTAACGTGACAAATAAACCATGAGCAACAAAAAGAAGATTGAAATTAAGAATTCAAGTTGAACACAAATGCAAAGAACAAAAATACATGGAAGTTTAACTTACAATTTAATTTAGTATGTCAACCTGACGCAGGAAGCATTTTGCTAAGATAAAACCACAGAAAAGCATTAAAAACGGGCATCAGAAAGATACAAGGGTAGAAGTTGGAGAACACTGCAAATGTTCTTAATCACTAAAAAGCCAATACCACAGTGTGACTAGATCTGGTGCACAAACATCACCTTTTCATTTCCACTCCCTTAGACCACTTTGGCTATATAAGGAGATTAGTGTTTGATTGAAATAGCATTATTTTAGAATGACTTTTAATAGTGTCTAAACCAAATGGCTATTTACCATGCTATATAATTAATAAGCCATATTACTCTCATAATTGATCATATTCTACCTTTTAACAGCTACATTACAGGTACTTTTTTATTTTTAATCACTCTCAGGCTGTAACAAATTCAATATATGCGTTTCGTATACAATTTTATAGATTTTATAAATATAGTACTTTTATTGTTATTAGTCTAACGAGTTCAATGTTTTTTATGGTTATATTTAAATTAATATATTCATATGAATGCTCTCTGATATGGAAGCTTATCTGTAGCAAAATTCAATTGGCAATGCAATATGCAAAATGGCAATACAATATTCAAAATTGCAACGCAATATTCAAAATGGCAATGTAACTCTGTATTTCAATTTACATTTTTCATCACTTCCACGCATATTGCATTGCCAATTGAATTTTGCTACAGATAAGCTTTCATACTCTGATAAAGCAGAGTTGTGGGGTGGAGGGAGGAAATGACGCACCTCTTAACACCCACATGGCTTTGCGCGTTTCCGCTCTCCCCTTCCTTGTAAGTTAAGATGGCGGACCGGCGACGACGAAGGCGGCGCGCTTCTCAGGACAGCGAAGAGGAGGATGAGGAGGCTTCGGGCTCCGACAGCGCTGGCTGCTCTTCCCCAGGCGGAAAGACCCGTGCAAGAGTACCCGAGCCTGTCGAGGCGCCAGCGGTTCGTGTTGCCTCCAAAAGCGAGGTGGAATCCGAGTGTGTGAGTGTCGCGATGTGCAGCGGGCTCCGTTGGCGGGGGCAAACGGGCCGAGTGTTCAGCACTGTTTTTTTTCCCGGCGGGGGAAGGGGGATTGGGGATGTTAGCCCGCCAACGGAAGTGTATTGGTGGAAATAGAGTGATGAAAAAATCTTTACATATCGTGCTTTTTGCTATGGTCGCGAGAGCCAAACATCTCTCACCTTCTCGATGAAGATGCCGGGAGTGGAGTGGAGTGGAAACCCTCGCGCTTATTGCTGCGCGTTTTCACGCTAGTTAGACTGATAATAGAAAGTCAAAACGTGTGCTGAATTAATGAACCGTAGTATGAGGTGGATTTTATAGTCGTAAACGTTGCTTTTACGAGACGGAAGTGTAGATGCTCAAGAGAGAAGCAGTAGAGTGCAGTGTTTCACCTGCGTTTATTTGCCTCGACAGTAGCAATGTCTTTGGTCAAACTCGTTCAAAGCTTCAGGACTTTCCACAAAACGAGACACAAATTAACGACGACCGCGTTTTCCTAATTAATCATTGGGTGTAAATGTACAGTCTGCTTACATTGGTATATCCACTTGGTCAGCTGTGGACTTACAAATGTGACTTAGTTATTTTTTTATGCTTCTTTACCTCACTGCTTTTATTTTCTGTTTATTTATTTATGCCATTTGATTTTTATGTAATGAGCTTGCCAGTTGCAGGAGTATTGGTTTAGGGATGAGGAACCTGCCCTTTTTGTGCACACACACCTCAGTAGAGTTTGATTTGTGGGGACTCTGTTGAGGAAGTGAAGTTTTAAGTGGTTTAATCAAATACGAAAGTTATTGCTCAGGTTTCAGAGTTGTGTGAAATGACAGTACTGAAAGAGGGATATGCTTTATAGTGTCTGGGCTCATTGCGTTCACATTTAACTGTTTATATTCTCTTGTAGGAAAGCGAGGACGGTGTCGGTGAAGGTAAGTTCTCATGTGTGTAAGTGCTACTATCGAGTGTGTGCTTAAATCGTAACTGCCAGTATGTATACAGAGGAGCTAGATATCTGATTCTGATGACTTTTCCTTGCAGCCGTCCTTTCTGACTATGACAGTGCTGATCCGGAGGAGAATGGCTCACGCTCAGAGGTGAGTCACCATGGCAACAAAGATGGGAGGGCTGGTGAGGAAATCTGTCCTCATTAAGGGTTTGAATACAGTGCCAGTGCAGTGCCTTTAAATGCTGGGTCTTTTAGAGGTATTGGGGTTATGTGTAAGTTTTGTCTCTTGCCTTATCATGTTTATGTTAAGGGTTACATGTGTGGCCTGGTCATTTGATTGGACATTGGTGTCAATCTTTTGAGATGTTTTTAAGTACTGCAGTTTTCTCATAGTGCTGTTCTAGAGCGGCACTACTCGATTGAAGGCAACTAATGGAAACGGAGTTCATATCAGCTGTAAAAAAAAATTTAATGGATGATAGAATAGTGACCCTGTAAAAATCAGGTATGGCTGTCTTTGCTACTTCAACTCAAATCTCAAGTCTCCTCAGGGGAAGTGTAGGGAAAAAATGTAGGACGGGAGCATTTATTGCCTTAATTCTTTTTTGCAGTCTAGTAGACATAGTCATACTTTAAGCAAGTCTATTGAAAATGTAAGAAACTGAACGTTATGTTTCATTGTGACAAACATGGAAAAAAAATTAGAAATCAGGAAGGAGCAAACACTTTTTCACACCACTGTTTTCCCCTCAATTGTGGAAAAAATTTATACCAATTGAGTAGTGAGCGTCATGCACATGCTTGGTGGAATAAAGCCTCAGTTTTGTGTTCTGCAGTATGTGCTTTATGTCTCTCTCCTGGGCTAATTCTAAAATACCTCTTTGCCAATGTGACTTTTTGAGTTTCCTAGCAACAATCTCTCTTCAGTACTCACTCTGTGGCTTAATCTATCCCAGTAATTTGGTTATTTACAGTCTGTGTTCAGTCTTTCGGTTTTTTGAGCTGCAATTGCATCGTGATTCGGCTTGGAAAATGTAACATTTAAAAATTTGAAACAGCCTTTCTAACTTACCAATGTTACCATTAATAAAGCCATATGCACAGCATCAGCAATATTTAAATTGAGCGGATAGTGTAGTTTGGTGTGTTAAGAATTCCAGCCATACCAACCAATCCACATGAACTCTTATTTAAAACTAACAATGATTTAAAACAAAGATCTCAGCAAAAACATTGCACAGGGAATTAGATTACAGCCTCTTTTTCTCCAATTCCTGAAAGCACACACTGCACTACAAGCCCCTCCTCCATCTCACCCACGAATCCACACACACACTTATTTAACACTAACGGTGATTAAAAAATAACAGCACAAACCCCCATTTTTTTCTCCCCCTCCCTGCAAGCAGCAGGCTAACTGCACACGCTGGTGCTCGTGTATTACCGTGAAGCATTTAGAAGACATTCATCTGCGTTATACTACTGAATATGACACAATACACACAATAAAAAAGGCTATTACCTTGAAATTTCATAAGTCGAGGACCCACTGTATTTGACCTAAATGATGGATTTTTCACAAACTAGAACCACATGTTTAGGTGAGGCAGTAACCCTGGGTTGAAATTTTCATTTTTTGTTTGTCTCATTAATATTAATGTATATTAATTGTTTTTTGCACCAGCAGATTTGTGCATCATAAGTTTATGCTTCTGCCTAAATAACATATTAGTGCATTCATAATATTTTACTTTATTTATAACTGCTAGATTATTGTGTAAACTCAACTGAGGAAATACTCTTTAGTTATCCATTTATATTTGCTCTCTTAGGCAGGAGAGGATGAGGAGGAAGAAGAGGGAGAACACTTTAGTGACAAAGAGGCTGCGCGCCCTGCTCCAGAACAAAAAGCTGCAGAGGAGGCTCCTGCAGAGGAGTTGGGAGAGGAAGAAGTGGAAGAGGGAAGAATGAAAGACGTAAAGACGGAGGAAAAGGGAAACCTGGCAGGAGAGAGACAAAGTGGAGATGGCCAGGTATGGGATAAACATTTTTTTGTCCTCCAAAGAATATTTTTGGTTTAGTTTTCTGGAGTAATGTTTTTAACCTTTTTATAAATGTCCAATCATAATCACTAAGGTAGTTCTATAACCACTGTGGCTGCAGGTTTTTTAATTCCAACAAAGCAGCAGCACATGCAAACAATTGAGACTGAGATCACTGGATTTTAATCAAGTAGAATCAGGTGTGCTCCTACTTGTTTGGAAAGAAACTCTGCAACAGCACTAGCTCTTTGCAGAAAAGTTTGTACGGCTTTAAGCTAGTGTGAGGTGCCTATACATAGAATAGACCGCAGTTGTTTGGCTTAATGTTTGAAATTTGTTGTTTGATAGACAAGAAATGACTCATTTGTAATCAATATGGTGCACACTTTAGGAAAGTACGGACGATCCTGAGAACAAGTCAGCAGGTAAAGCAGGTCAAAAGCTGGATGATGATGAGGACCGTAAGAATCCAGCATACATCCCCCGCAAGGGCCTGTTCTTTGAGCATGATGTGAGAGGCCAGACCCAGGATGAAGAAAGGTGAGAATGCTGGAAGAAGGAAAGTGGAGACTTATCTTTTAACAGTTTTGTGTAGGGGTGGGTATCACAGGGTCTCTCACAATGACCCACGGTAAGAATATTGTCATAATACATTCTTTGATAATATATAGCAAGACACTGATATAGCAATACATCACAAGCACTGCGAGGAGGTGGAAGACTGGTCAATGACCTGAAGACAGCTGAGACCACAGTAACAAAGGTTAGTATTAGTAACACTCTACGTTGTCATGGATTAAAGTGCTGCAGCACTGGAAATGTCCCCCTGCTTAAGCCAGCACATGTCCAGACCCGTCTAATGGTTGCCAGAGACCATTTGGATCTCATGTGGTCAGATGAGACCAAAATGGAATTCTTTGGTATAAACACAGCCTGCTGTGTTTGTAGGGGATAGAATGCTGAGTTGCATCTCAAGAACATCATTCCTACTGTGAAGCATGGGGGTGGATACATTGTGCTTCGGGGCTTATTTTTGCAAATGGGACAGATAAGCTGATCTGTATTAAGGAAAGGATGAATGGGGCCATGTATTGTGAGATTCGGGGGGAAACCACCTTTCGTCATTTAGAGCATTGAAGATGAAACATGGCTAGATCTTCCAGCATGACAATGATCCCAAACACACCGCCCAGACAACAGAGTGGCTACATAATAAGCATTTTAAGTGGGACAACTTTCAGAATCAGCGGCTGCCAGATATTTTTTGCCTCATTGTACATATCAGAGAACCAGATGTTTAGTCAAGATAACCAATCAAGTAATGTAAATAAAAAATAAATACAGTAACAACTTTCTTTTAACAAAAGTTGACACGCACAGACCAGCAGAAAAAGGCAAAAGCCAATCAGCCAGTGATTAAGAGGCCCACCTCCTAAATGTGTAGGGCAGAGCACGCTAGTTTAACCTTCTGTGTACCTACACGCATTAAGTTATACATTTATGGAGCGTGACAGTTCAGCAAATGCTAGATATTGATGGGGATGTACAATTATATGCCCTTATATTACTGTCTTTCACAATTTTTCAAAGAAGTTCTCCAGCTATGTTTATTTTGCTCACGTTGGCAGGGTTAGCTTGTAGGCTACACGAAACAAGGACAGAAGACATTTGGCCTGGTACAAAATGATCCATGTTCTGTAGGTTTATATGTTGTTGGTGTGGCTCCTCTTCAACTTTCCTGCATTTCTCCAAGTTTCTTTCATTCATTTCAGCAGTGCCATCCAGAGGAGACATGAAGTATCTACACCAGCAAGTCAGATTGAATGGGGAATGTTTCTTAATCGATACGCAGATGGCAAAATTTATATTTTAATTATCATATCACGTGAGTTAGGACAACAAGGATATATTGCCCAATCAATATTTGGTCGCATCCCTAGTTTTGAGTTTCGAAAAGTTTAGTGATCACTTTTGGACTTTTTAATATTCTTTCTAATGGCAAATCTTCTTAATCATTTTTATTGTACCTTTTCCTCTTCCTTTCATCACTCTCTACCTCTGTCACTTCATCCCTAGGCCAAAAGGCAGACATAGAAAGTTGTGGAAAGATGAGGGTCGCTGGGAGCATGATCGGTTCCGGGAGGAGGAGCAAGCCCCTAAATCCAGTCAGGAGCTGATTGCTGTGTATGGTTACGATATCCGTAATGGCACTGGTCCCAGTGAAGGCAGGCCGTACAGGCCCCGAAAACCCAGGTGAGATCATAAAGACCCTATTATTTCATCTGGCATCCTCAAAAATACACAAACTCAGGAAAATTGACATGACTGTGATTATACACAATTTACAAACGCATTTACTTTAGAGCATTTTGTGTCCCACAAAATGTTAAATACTAACACAATACTATTTCACAGTTGTAGCATATGGATTGAGTGTCCGAGGATTGCCACATAATGTAATGTCGTTTACCTACTGTATTTATGCAGTATGACTTTGAATATTCAAGCTAGAATATAGTGGAATTTATTGTTTGTACCATAACCCACTAAACAAGAGGTCTTTCAAATGGGAGTTAAAAACGTAATTTAAACGATTTTTGTGATTTAGTAAAATGTGCTTAAAAAGGCAACACAATTGGTATCCACTGGGTATTAACTTGCTGTCCACTTAATGCTCTAAGGAAAACAGCCAAACTATATTTCTACATGATCGTTTCCCTTCCTGTCTTTATGCCATTTCTTTCTGTTACACTGCCTTTAAGATTTATTTAAATGTCTTTCTAATTGGCTGTATTATACCTTTTTGTACCTGTAAATTTTGAATGTTGAAATGTAAATTGTCCTTTTTGTTTTCACTTTTATTTTTGTAGGCATATTGGGTCACCAAACCAAGAACCCAAACGTTATAGAGACAGCGAGATGACCACCCGCAACTCATGGCAAGGCACAGCTCCTGGCCGCCGCACAGTTCCCCCAGCCACAGTAAACCTACAGTCTGGCCCTCCCTCAGTTCCCCCACCAGCGTCCAGACCCCATGCCAGGCCTTCGTCACAGATGCCTGCACGTAGCTTCCAGAGTGGACGAGGTCAGCCACCATCTCACCGCTCTGAGGGTCGGGGACATGGAAAGACTTCCACTGAGGGGCCCCCACCTCGCAGCAATCGGCCGCCACCTCTGGAGGGTGAGCGGGCGCCTAGGCACAGGGGCCGGGGTTCTCATGGTCCCTCTGTTGAACGCAGTCCAGCTGTGGTGGTAGAGAATGTTCGCAGCGAAGATGAAGAGGAGGGTGAGATTCCTGCCGTGACCACCACCTACACTGCACACCACTACAAGAAGGAGCGGGAGACGACTCCCTCACCACGGCGGCAAGAGTCTGGTCCGACAGCCGAGACAGCAGGCGGGACAGGACCAATAAGGGAGTCCTCGCCACCCCCAGAGAGGCCTGTAGAGAAGAAGTCATACTCCCTCGCACGCAGGACTCGGGCAAAGCCCTCAGATCTCAGTAAACAGGCTTCTCTAGAGGACTCCGCCCCATCAGTGCAGCCCACCCCCGCAGCTGTCAAGAGTGAATCCTGGCAGGGCGACACAAGCACACAGAGTGGTTTGACAGGGCTGGATCAGGACTTGGCTCGTCTTAGCCTAGCCGGGCAAAACTGGGCTCAAAACCCTCCCTCTTACCTGCGACCTGAGATGAGGGGTATGCTTATATCTTTTCAAAAGCCCTTTTATTCTATCCTGTTTAATCTTATTTCTTTTCTCTCTTGTTCATTTGTATTTTCATCAACTTGCACAATTAGTTCATTTATCAGCCTTCTATGTATCTACAGCGGGCAAAATAAGTATCGAACAGGTCACCAGTTTAAGTAAATATATTTCTGAAGGTGCTAGTGACATGAGATTCTCACCAAATGTCTAACAACCCATCAAATCTATACATACAAAGAAATCAAACCATAGATGCCCATGCATTTAAGTTATATGTAATAAAATGGAATGACACAGGAAAAAAGTATTGAAGATGCATACTGAAATGTATTTAATGCTTCATACAAAAACCTTTGTTGTTGGTGATGATGGCTTCAATGCAGCTCCTGTATTGAGAAACTAGTTGCATACATTGCTTAGGTGTGATTTTGGCTAATTTTTTCACTTAAACAGTCTTTGAATGCTGAAGGTTCCGTGGGCCTGTACTATGAACTCTGAGCTTTAACTTTTTCCATAGATTTTCTATAGAATTCAGGTCAGGTGATTGGCTGGGCCAATTATCTAAAACCAGTTAATTTCAGCTGGTGTCATGTCTTTCCATGCCTTTTTGAACCGTCCTTTCTTCATGTGTTCAATAGTTTTTCCCTGAGTCATTCCATTTTATTACATTTATATTTACATTTATATGTATGGTTTGTATGGACATCTGGTGCTAATTCCTTATCTATAGCACCTTCAGAAATCTACAGGTACATCTAAAAAAAAAAAAAAAAAAATTAGAATGTTGTGAAAGTTCAATATTTCTTGACATTCGTTTCGGAAGGTGAAATTCATATGTAGATTAATTACACAGAATGAAATGTAAAGTATTTATTTCTTGAAATTTTGATGATTATGGCTTTCAGATAATAAAACCCCAAATTCTCAGTCTCAGAAAATTAAAAAAAATTTGTGAAAGGTTTCCTGAGCCTCAGTCTGGGTCAAGAGGCTACACAATCATGGGAAAAACTGTTTACTTTACTGATGTCCAGAAGACGGTCATTGACGACATCTGCAAGGAGAGTAAGACCCAGAAGGTCATTGCTAAAGAAGCTGGTTGTTCACAGAGCTGTATCCAAGCATATTCGTAGAAAGTTGAGTGGAAGGAAAAAAGTGTAGTAGGAAAAGGTGCACCAGTAACAGGGACAACCGCAGCCTTGAGAGGATTGCCAAGCAAAATCCATTCAAGAATTTGGGTGAGCTTCACAAGCAGTGGACTGAGTCAACACATCACGAGCCATTAAGCACAGACAAATCCTGGACTTGTGCTACAAATGTCACATTCCTCGTGTCCAGCAACTTCTGAACCAGAGACAACGTCCGGAGCATCTTACCTGGGCTAAGGAGAAAAAGCACTGGACTATTGCTCAGTGGTCTTCTTTTCAGATGAATAAAAATTTTGCATATAATTTAGAAATCAAGGTCCCAGAGTCTGGGGAAGAGTGAAGAGGCACAGAATCCACGTTGCCTGAAGTCCAGTGTGAAGTTTCCACAGTCAGTGATGATTTGGGGCCGTGTCATCTGCTGGTGTTGGTCACTGTGTTTTCTGATGTCCACAGTCAAAGCAGCATCTACTGGAAATCTTGGAGCACTTCATGCTTCCTTCTGCTGACGAGCTTTATGAAGATGCTGATTTCATTTTCCAGCAGAACTTGGCACCTGCACACACTGCCAAAGGTATCAAAGGCCAGGGTGTTCCTGTGCTTGATTGGCCAGCAAACTCTCCTGATTCTCTATGGGGTATTGTCAAGAGGAGGATGAGACACCAAACCCAACAATGTAGATGACCTGAAGGCTGAGATCAAAGCAACCTGGGCTTCCATTACACCTCAGCAGTGTCACAGGCTGATCTCCTCCATGCCACGCCACATCTATGCAGTAATTCATACAAAAAATAGGAACAACCAATTATTGAGTGCATAGGAATGAACATACTTTTAAAATATAAATTTTTTTGATATTACGTGATATTCTAATTTTGAGACAGTGAATTTTGGGTTTTATTATCCGAAAGCCATAATAATCGGAATTTCAAGAAATAAATGCTTGACCTATTTCACTCTGTAATGAATCTATATAATGTCAAGAAATGCTGAACTTTTTCATGATATACAGTGGGTATGGAAAGTTTTCAGAACTCCTTTAATTTTTCAATGTTATATTGCAGCCATTTGTTAAAATCATTCAAGTTCATCTTTTTCCTCATCAATGTACAAACAGCACCACATATTGACAGAAAAACACAGAATTGTTGACATTTTTGCATATTTATAAAAAAAATAAGAAACTGAAATCACAAGGTCCTAAGTATTCAGACCCTTTGTTCAGTATTTAGTAGAATGACATTTTGATCTAATACATCCATGAGTCTTTTTGGGAAAGATGCAACAAGTTTTTCACACCTGGATTTGGGGATCCTCTGCCATTCCTCCTTGCAGATCCTCTCCAGTTCTGTCAGGTTGGATGGTAGATGTTGGTGGACAGTCATGTTTAGGTCTCTCCAGAGATGCTCAATTGGGTTTAAGTCAGGGCTCTGGTTGGGCCATTCAAGAACACAGAGTTGTTGGGAATCCACTCCATTGTTTTAGCAGTGTGCTTAGGGTCATTGTCTTGTATGGTAAACCTTCAGCCCAGTCTGAGGTCCTGAGCACTATGGGGAAGGTTTTGTTCCACGATATCCCTGTACTTGGCCACATTCATCTTTCCCTCCATTGCAACCAGTTAATCTGTCCCTGTAGCTGAAAAACACCCCCACAGCATGATGCTGCCACCACTCTGCTTCACTGTTGGGACTGTATTGGACAGGTGATGAGCAGTGCCTGGTTTTCTCCATGCATATCGCTTAGAATTAAGGCCAAAAAGTTGTTCTCTTGTTCTCATCAGACCAGAGACTTATTTCTCATCATCTTAGAGTCCTTTGGGTGTTTTTTTTTTTTTTTTGCAAACTCCATGTGGTCTTGCACTGAGGAGAGGCTTCTGTAAGGCTGCAGGGATGGTTGACTTACTACAACTTTCTCCTATCTCCCAACTGCATCTCTGGAGCTCAGCCACAGTGATCTTTGGGTTCTTCTTTATCTCCCTCACCAAGGCTCTTCTCCCCTAATAGCTCTGTTTGGCCAGATGACCAGCCCTAGGAAGGCTTCTGGTCGTTCCAAACGTCTTCCATTTAAGGATTATGGAGGCCACTGTGCTCTTAGGAATTTTTCTGGAACAATGGCCAGATCTGTGCCTTGCCACAATTCTGTCTCTGAGCTCTTCAGGCAGTTTCTTTGACCTCATGATTCTCATTTGCTCTGACATGCACTATGAGCTTAAGGTCTTAAATAGACAGGTGAGTGGCTTTCCTAATCAAGTCCAATCAGTATAATCAAACACAACTGGACTTAAATGAATGTGTAGAACATTCTCAATCATCAAAAGAAATGGATAACACCTGTTAAATATGAGTATCACAGCAAAGGGTCTGAATACTTGGGACAATGTGATATTTTCTTTTTAAATAAATCTGCAAAAATGTGTTTTTCTGTCAATATGGAGTGCTGTGTGTACATTAATCAGGAAAAAATGAACTTGAATGATTTTAGCAAATGGCTGCAAGTGAGAATTTTAATTTTTTATATATATATATATATATATAATATAACATTTTATTAGATTTTTTTGTATGTACTTAAAAAATAATTACTTGACCAGAACTGTATATATACAGCAGGTAAAGAGTTTTGACACAGTTCCAGCTCTGTCTTTGTTCACACGTTTTTGTAGGTCTTCAGGACAGGTTGGAGCACTGCTGGAAACTCTTTGCATTAAACTTCTGACTTTACTTCCATTGCTACAAAAAAGCTTTAACTAATTTCTTAATGCTTGAGAAAAAGCCTGTTGTCTATGAAATCTACATCATAATAAAATTTTTGGTGACCTAAACATTTTATATATATACCATTTATTTTTACTACTTGCGTTCCATTTAATGTTAATCACTGTAGTCAAAGCACTTAAATTACCAGTAAAAACTGGAATAAATTGTGAGGGGGAGTGAGATCTGCTTTTGGAAGGGGAAATAGGGTTCTATAGCATAACCAATGTTGAAAGGGTTGCATGCTGTTACCTTTATAATATTATAACATAATTCCTTTTTTGTTTCAGACTACTTGTGCCTTATTTAAATATCAATCTAAGTACGTTAATACCAAGATTAGTTAAGATCTCTCTGCTGCAAAGTCTTTGTCTCAGCTGAAGGCATAATGGCTAAATGTAGCTTGGTAGTTTTAGAGAATGTAATCTCTGCTGAATACAAGGGAGTAATTTGTAGGTTAAGCATGGTTTTATTTATGTATTTATTTTTTACAATCACTTTAGGCATTCCTAGCTCTATGCATATGGGAGGTGGTCCTCCTCAGTATGGCAACATTGAGGACATGGTGAGTTTCTATTCATTGCACAAAGACTTTAACAGTAATCCTACATCCGCTCATGATGGGATAAGCTGACTTGATACTTATCCCTGTGCTGTAGGGTGTTGGTGGTGGCCGGGCTAAGCGGTATTCCTCCCAACGGCAAAGGCCGGTGCCTGAGCCAGCACCCATGCACATAGGGGTGATGGAGGGCCATTACTATGAACACAGTGAGTCCATTCCCACACATGCTCTTTGGAGGGCTCTGTGAAGTTCCTCAAGACATTAATCTGTTGATATTGCTTGCACTGCAATTCTTTTAATAAGTTTTTGTTGCAAGCGGAGTGTCTGTACTAGATGTTGATGTTCTTATTGCTCTGCAGTGCCATTCCAGGGACCAATCTACGCACACGGTGACAGTCCTGCTGCAATACCACCGCAAGGTCTGCTAGTCCAGCCAGAGATGCACCTGCCACACCCTGCACACCCAGGTGAGACGGTGTTCTGTGTTTGAGTGTGTCTTACTTATGTTTAGACCAGAGGTTCCCAGTCCTGTTTTCTGGGGTACTTTGCTTTGCTCAAATAAACATTTCAACTCTCAACAACAATAACTAACATGGTGGCTTAGGACTAACATGAAAAGTGTATGTGTATTCAATTCATGCAGAGCAGTCAGTATCCAGATACATCTAGGTCTAAGGTCAGAAACTTGCTAAATGAATATAGTCTTAATTGCAAGCACTATGAAAAGAGAGGTTGGTGGAAATTGGTACAGGAATTGAGACTAGGGCTAGTGTCCGCATGACCTGTATTTGTCTGATCACTGTTGGATTTTCTACCAATCTATTTGAAAACAAAATTATTTAATACATGTAGTATTTAAGTTTTGGAAAAACATTTTTTTTTTTGCTGAAGTAGGGCTGCATGAATATGGCCTAAAATATTATCGCGATTAAATTGATCAATATTGATCACTATTTTTTTATCACGATTATTCATTGATCTTAATAAAAAAAAAAATATATATATATATATATATATTGCAATGTTACGTAAACACAGTTCTCCTTTCACCTCTGTGTAGCCGTACGGGTACAGTTCTTATATTACTAATTATAAACAAAACCTGTTCACACACATGAACGTATTACACGTAGATTAAACACAATTAGTCTTCAAAAAGCATTTCACTTCACTACCTGGAAGTTTTCTCCGTTTATGTAGTGCTACTCGCCTATTGATTGATGGGGCCTGTGTTCAAAGCACTGGAGCTTAGTCCAGTTATTCAGAGACTTTCATGACATTTGATGCATTGTCTGTTGCGATGCAGACAAGTTTATCCTCCTGCAAGCTCCAAGACGCCATCGTTTCCCTCAGCTCCTGGGCAATTGTGTCTCCGGTATGGTCTTGTGGGAAAAACTAGGTTTGCAAGCATATACTTGTCATAGCAAAATTGTCGTCAATGTAATGAACGGTCATGCTAAATATAGGTTCCATTGTTCTGCTTGACCAGACGTCGGTGGTCATAGCGAAGTATTCAACAGTTGAGATGCCTATTTTATACTTGCAATTAAAACAAAAATAAAATGTCTGGCACCGGAGCAGGTGAAGATCCCTCTAAGTGAATCGTCATCCATCGTTTGGAAATACTTTGGATTTAAGGTAAGTGATATTGACGAGCGAATCAAATGTAAAGAGTGCTACAGAGTTGTCTGTGCCACAAAGCAAAACAATTGACTACTTCAAACACCTGAAAACACACCACAAACTACAGTATGAGGAATGTATGAAGGCCAAGAAAAACAATGACAGAGCTGCTAAACTGTCAAACACCAAACTCGGACAACAATAAAAGCGAATCTGTACGACACGTGCATCAGCGTATCTATCCAGCTCACAGCGACACGCTGAAATCACCAAGCAATTACATTTCATTTAGAAAGTGTCCAATGAACACTGAGTAATAAAGGCTTTGGGAAAATGGTCAACGTACTGGACAAAAGATGTCATCCCTTTGCGCAGTTTTTTGAATGTGGCAATACCTGCGCTGTATGCAAAATGTCATGGAGAAATGTAGGGGGATCTCGCAACTGTTGAATACTTCGCTATGAC
>JBBIGC010156110.1:0-17352 GCA_037576955.1 Lepidarchus adonis
TATTAGTACAGTACTGTAGAGCAGGAAGTAGTACTGTATATGGAGATCACAATGTGGAGGAAAAGGCCAGAAACAGACAGACAGTGAGATAATGAGTCAGAAGAACATTAGAAGAACAGAACTCAGCAGTAAATTCAGTTCATGGAAGCGCAGCTCAGACTTCAGCTGGATTGGGATGAACTGGACAGAATGGGCTGAAAGTTGAGTGGCACATGTAAATGGCACCTGTAAGAATTCTGTGCATTAATTTTTAGGGTGTCATTAATTTCTTTTGCTTCAGAAGAGCTGAAGGTTAAACAGGTCCTACATTCCAGAAAAATGTAAAGGATTACTTTTCCCAAAATACAAACAACAAAAGGAAGGAAAGTGTAAGAAATGTTTAAACACCTACTAAAGGTGACTTGTAGTATCTGTGCAGTATGATGATGAAGTCTGTGATGGTCAGCATTCCTAATACAGAGGGAAAAGTCACATGGTTCATGTCATTAATTGGTCATTATGAAAACAAGCAGCTGAACAGCTGGAAGGAGAACTGCTGGTTTACAGGCAGTGATGTGAAAAGGGCAGTTTTCAAATTAGAAAGGAGAATGTCGGTGATGTGTGTGTGTGTGTGTGTGTGGAGTAAAAGTGCTTACCCACAAAGCTCTGTTTTTCAGTCTCCCATAGTGGAGCAGCTCTTACTCCATTGGCAACCAAAGCAAAGAAGGCCTTCTTCACCTGGAGGACAGGACAGTTACTCTACACGTCACCTTTAACATCACTGTCTCTCCCACTGCACCAACAGCATTAGAGGGGAACTCCAAGGACCGTTCAAAATCCCTGCATGATTAAGTGCTTAATAAAGTCAGTTCTGTGTAAGTCTGACTTGTTCACTGTGGTGGTGAATGGAACCAGATGTCTGGTTCCTCTAAAAGCTCCTCACAGACATGAAATGAAGAAGAAAGCTGCACATACAGCATTTCTGCCACAATCCTCAAGATGGCGCCATTTCTGTTATCATTCTCAGGAATGCTGGGGCTTTGTTAAAAAGGTATCGTCATGTTCAAGCTTGCTTCTATATCAAAATACACACGGCTTCATGTGGAAGTGTGTGAATGTTGCTTTCCCTTATTCCCTGCTGTGATCTGCTGCAATAAAAATACTGATGTAATCCCAATAAAATATAAAGTCCACTAGATTAACCAGAGAGTTTCTGTTTTAGAAGAATACGCTCCATTCAAAAGTAATAGACAGAAGCATGTCAACAAAAGAATCCTGTTATGTCAAAAAATTGATGAAAATAATAATAATAATAAATAATAAGAATTCAGTAATCATTATTTAAAACATAAAACTACTATTAAAATAATAGTTAATTACTGGTTTAATTAATTATATATATTTTATATATTATTGCTTTATTATAAGCGGTAATAATGTTAATAGAAATGCTATGTTACAGATAATAACAATAATAAATCCTAATACATATCTATTGGTTAATAATACTTTAAACATTACTACTACTACAAATTATTATTATTACTATAATAACTTATTAGCAGTAATATATGAAGTATTATACATAAAATATTATTATTATTATTAGTAGTAGTAGTAGTAGTAGTAGTAGTAGTAATACAGATAAAAAAAATACTACTACTCTTACTCCTAATCTCATGGCTTGTTGTGTTTTCTCCATGTGTAAACTGTATAGGAGGAGTTCATACTTGCAGTGTGGTATCAAAGACCACTAGCTTTGAACTGGTGGGAATCAGGTCATAGCACTTGTGGGACTTCATAAAGCGGCAGTAAATATCACAGTCCGGTTCCTCTGGAGCTGGAAGAACAACAGCACCGTTTGAACTCATCCAATCACAGGAACTGCTTTTAACGGCAGCACAGACACTCAGACAGACAGTGACTGACCTTCATCATTGAGATCAAGTTTCTCCAGCATGCCTTCAGCTACTCCACTGACCTGGGAGGGAACGGAGACCACAGCAGGTGAGCAAGCGGAGGTCAGATCATCAGAGCAGCTTCACCAGGAGAGCAGCTCCGTTCTCCTCTGCCCATGAAAGAGTCCAGGCTAAAGGCCAGCGGAGCTCAAGGACAGAGGGCACGTTACCTTGTGAAATTCCTAAACTCACTCCAGCGTTCGCCCTTGCAGTTCCACATGTTGCAGGTAAAACATTCACAGAGCACACACTCCTCTCCAGCTCGCTCCAAGCCTTTGAAAGGTTAATGATCTCTGAAAAGGGCAGATTTTGGATTCCTGCTGCTGATGATTGCAGCTAGGAGTCTCCAACACTGGTCATGGAGGAGTGGTACCACCCACCGCAGTCACTCACTAAACCTGGAACCAGTGAACAGGTGTCACTCACACACTCGGGACAATGGGGACTGTCACTGGGGCGGGACCCTCATGGATGCCCCTTTACTTACAGAACTGTCATATCAGCCATAACATAAAGACCACTGATAAGAGAAGTGAAGAACAATGACACCTGTATTTTATTACAGTGGCACCTGTCAGGTGGGTGGGATATATTAGGCAGCAACTAAACGATCAGTTCTTGAAGTCAATATGCTAAAAGCAGGAGTGTAAGGATCTGAGGGTCTTATTGTGATGGCTAGAGCTGGAAAAAGCATGATGGGAAAAGCTGCGAAGTCCCAAATCCCTCAAATGAAGGTTGGCAATAACGTAATATAGCAAACACCATAGAGGAGCTACAGGAAATTAGCATTATTAGCTACATGGCACTTACCAAATGGGAGGAGGTGCTGAATAAATAGGAGACGGGGCTAGACACTGTAGCAGGGGGGAAGAATGCAGAGGAGGTGGGGATGGAGGAGGAGAGTGGGGGTTTGCTGGAGGTGGAGGCTAAGCTGAATCGCTGGCCGGTGTCTGGGGGCGAGGAGAGTGAGCGAACTCGTCGTTCCTCCAGCCGCTCCGCAGCACTGCTGGGGGCGTCCAGAGAAAACACAGGGGGACTTGAGCTTTGGGTTGGTGTGCTGGGGGGAGATGAGAGGCCAGAGGCTAAAAAAAACAAAACAAACACAAACAGGACATGGTGAATCCAGGGAAACCCTAAGATACTGACTAGACTGCAGTTACTCTCCGGGAAATCAGTGTCGCCAGAGCCTCTGCAGTTATTTTAACATTTACATTTATTCATTTGATTGACGCCTTTGTCCAAAGCGACTTCCAGCTACAGGAACAATCAAGCATTTCATTTTCACATGACAGCACTGATGTGAGCTCTACAAAGAAGTTCAACATATTCCTCTTGGTCATTAAATACAGCTGACAAGTGCTACAACATGAACTATAAGTGGTACATTACTATCTGGAAGTGCTAGAAAGAGTCCAGGCCATTTCTCCTCATCAGTAAATGCTACAGAAATACATTAAATACAGACGACAAGTGTAAAATGACTCTCTGGGAACATTCTCTAGGCAGTATTTAGCAGAGTATTTAGATACTGAGGTGGGCATGGAAGAGTTGAGTCTTGATCCAGAGAAATAGGTTGTTTTTTTATATTTATATGTATTGCTTTTTAGTTTAATTTACTGTATGTGTATTTTTTCCTCTCTCTTCATATTATAATATACATATAATTTTTAAAATAGATTTTACTTGAGCAGGGGACAGGGGCTGTGTGAAATGGCATTTCAATACACTGTGTATTGACAATAAACCATAAACAATAAATGTGGAGAGAGATTCTGCAGTTCATTCCACCAGTGAGGAATATTCAGTGGGTAAATTAGCAGCTAGCTAACTAGACCGTGTCACATTGCATTGAACAATTTGCTTTCATGGTCACCACATGTGACAATACAACCAACATCCACTAGAAGGCAACATCACAACAGGCTTCCTCTGTGATCCCTACACCAGATTACCAAATATCTTCCAATAGTAGCCCCAGCGTTTATTCCCAAAAATTATTTGGATGGCTTGTTGGAGACGGGTTATTATTCTCCTCGCAGACGGAGTGGTGTTGGGCATTTACGAGCACAATATGTAGGCACCCCAAAATGTCGTGCAGCTTCTTCGCCTGAATGTTCTCTTGCGTATGTTACCACAAGGAGTTTGGATATGAGATAATTGGATAAGATAATCCTTTATTGTCCCACCATTGGGAAAGTTACAGTGTTACAGCAGAAAGAGCAGCAAACGGTACTTAGAAACAATAAAAAAGAAGTTACTTTTTATAGTTAAAGATAAAAAGATAAGATAAAAAGTTTGGGGTGTAAACAAGACACAAATGAACAGCTGTGTGCCACCAATCTTCTACACAAACAATCAAAACTGCTTTAAACAGGACAAAACTGTCAGAATGACAATAGAAACAGTTTACCATGTGATTACAGTATACAGGATACAATGTGGAATCAAGTCCAGCACGCCAACATACAAGACCAGCTGTTTGTATGAGACAGTGAAATCAAATGTCCCTCATAGAAACTGTGATATTAATCACTGATCTGCTGCTGCTCACCAGCATAGAAAGTGAAGGGAACAAACATTTTTACGATGGGAAGGAAATGGTCAATGCTAAATCAAATAACCGTTTCCATTCCATCACTCACACTACATCACCCTGTGGGGTTATGATTGACGCACAAAGAAATTTCATTTTGACTTTCTCCCTTCCTCTATAGAAGGAAGTCAAACTCAAATACACAGTGGGCCAAAATTTAAACCTTGGACAAAGTCGCGGAACCAACATAATAAAAAAATATTTATGCAGATATAACAATGAATCTTTTTATTTAAACTAAAACAAGTTTGTTTAAATATTAAATATGGAAGAAGTAAAGCTTAATACTGTACAATATATAACTTAATATTGCACACATTCAAAATCCAATTTCGAATAAAAAAATTCATATCAATGGCATTCATTTCTTAAACAAAATGTCAATTCAAATTGTATGCCTCTTTTTTATTTATATTTCAACAGTAACGTTCTGCAGGCTAACAATACATTTAAAATAAAATAACAAGCATAGATCAATAAACTAATAATAATATCCTTCAATGAGCATATCACAATTCAAGCCCATGTCTTGGAGTAGCAAGAAAAAGTGCAAAAAGTAAACGATAATTATAGCTCAGTTTGCTGCACACTGATCTACTCTGCCCAAGCCAGATACCTGGCATCTCTTCTTAGACGCTAGTTTATTCATGTTTAAGATATTCTGCCTCCCACCTGTTCAGAAAACTCCAAGCACAGCACCAGTGTTAGCATAAGGTCGCAGAGGAGGTGTTTATGGGTCCTGTCCTGATCGATGCGCAGAGCATTCTGGGGTTTGTAGTTAGTGTGTCAAACTGCACTCTGCAGTAGTATTAGTATTAGTAAACAGCTCTGACTGTGGTGCACAGTGTGTCTGACCCCTTTCTATCAGATATTAACATTTTGTTTTCCCTTTGGGATCAGGAAGCCTTGGGTGTCCATGACCTTTGATCACCGTTGGTAGGTACTGACTACTGCAGACCAGGCACACTCCACAAGCCCTGCTGTTTTAGAGATGCTCTTGGCGTCACTTGTCACAGTGGCTCAAATCATGACGCTCCTGCTTCCAGCACGACTGACTGACCAAAAACCAGGTTTAAAAAAAGAACAGACCACGTTTCCTTCTCGAGTGAAGGTAATTCTGTACGTTAAAGAAACGAATGATGAGAAACGACAATCAGCACTGATACTGCGCTGCAGGTCTCTGGAATCCCCACTATCTCCTGACATTTAGCCGCATGCTGCCAGCTGGCTGTGGCCTCTTCGGTGTGTCACTGTATTAACTTCTTAATTTAGCCTCGCCACTGACACACATTCCACAGGCGTGGATAAGCGAGACAGGTCTGCACATAGCACCAAGCTGGTCCCTGTGCACCACCACCTTTCAGTTGTGAATTGCGTTAAGTCCTCCGACTTGGCCCATGTGGTCCTCCTGATTAGATCTAAACCAAATCCCTGCACTTCATTCCAGTTCAGGGCTACAGCAGTTCTGGTGTTGGGTTGGGGTGGAGAGGTTTGATATTTGTTGATTGGCACTGGGGTGGTGTGTGATTTTTTTTTCTTAAGTGAATGAGATGGTCCTCTCTCTTCAGCATCACCTGGTAGTTTGGGTTCTCCAAGTGTGTTGCACCGTCCATTGACTTAGTTTGAGAATACATGGCTGGAGATTCATGTGGCTTGGATAAAACTTCACCCTCCCAATGGTATTGTGACTGGGCAGAGTCCTAGCTAATGGGTGGCGCTGGAGGGCAGAACAAAAAATATAAAGACCTTGGAGTCTTTGCGACACTGAGGTGGAATGTAGCCTGTGTTACTGCTCCATTAATTAGTTGAACCAAGTGAGGAACTGTTCTCTCAATGCCTGACGAGATAAAAGGTGTCCAGACTTCATTCGCCACTATTGTTAAACAGCTGTTCAGCACCTCTACAGGAGGTGTATATACAATTTTAGACATACAGCACTCCATTGCTGTTGCATTTCAGCTGTGGCTACTACGTGCTAATCAAAAACTTCTTTATGATTTTTAGTATTGATAAAAAATGTATCCTGAATCTCATAAGGAACACACACCCTGTTTATAATAAAAATAATATACATAAGTAAGCTAAATGGAATAAAAAATTTAAATGAACCGTATATCTTCCAGTAGTTTTCAGTAGGAATTTATTTAAAAAAATTTTTTTTTGGATGGCCCGGCATTTGATAGAAACGTTAGATAGGGCTATTATTCGCCTCAGACGGGTGGTATTGGTATTTACAGCCACAAAACATCGTGCCGCTTCTTTGCATTTATTTTGACAGAAGATAAAACATCAGACTAAAATCTTCCCTGTCTGTTCGGTGGTGATACTTGTCTGCGATATTGTTATTGTGGGAGTGATTTAGCACCGAATACAGCGATACATTTAAACTATCAAGAGATGGGCTATTATTAGAAGATATACAGTATGTTAAAATAATAATTATAAACAGTAAATTACAATATTTGTATGAATTGTTTCAGGGCAAACATTTATTCAATAATATGACAATAATAATGATAAGTTATTATTGTTATTATTATGATTACACCATACTGTACTGTCTGTATATGTGCATAGTCTTGTTGAATGAGACCACATGGAGGGCAAAACAGGTGCCTTGAGTGTGTGGCTTGACGTGCTTGTAGATTCCAGGAACCTTACCATTTACATAGCAAAACAGGGTAATGGTCCTGTAGAAGGGGTGAGTTTGTGGAAGGCCAGTAAGGAAGGGGTGGGCAGGGACCGTCTGAAATTTTCACAGCGTCCCAGGTAGTACCAGAACCTGTAATGGGGATTCTGGAAGCAGGACTAATTCCCTCCCCTTTGGTTAAGAACTACTGCGGAAATGTCACCTCTCCTATTCTCTGAAAGTGTGCTGCACTAAATGTGAACACTGGCTGAGTTCCTCTGAACTTCAGTAATATGAGAGTCAATGCCAAAAGGTCAACAACCTCCAAAGATGATTATTAGAAGGTTAGCGTGAAGTGATCCCTCAATGTTCCAGGAAACAATTCTCAATGCTACGAGACTTCCTGGGAAATCTGGCCCCCGTGCCTCAGTTTACCAACAGTACTCGTTTTATTTCCAGACTTCAGGAAAGGAAAACATCTCTGTGTCCAGTTTATTGATCAAATGCCAGCAGACTCTACATGTTCTGAGTTTCACTCTAGGAAAGAGTCAAGGCGTTTACTGGAGTGAACTGATGTAACATGAGGTAGCGCTGGAGTCAACAAGCGTTCAGGGAAGACGATGACGACTGCATTTCCTCCCCATGTCCATTACCTCAAACACGATTGGAGAAAACTGTAAACAACATTTCAAAATGCATGTTGACCCACACTCTAACCAAACACAATATAAGGCCATTTAAGGAAACTCATCTGTGGGATCAGACCAGATGAGCTAACTCACTTCCCACATCAATGAGCCTTGTGTGCCAATGACCCTGTGCCAACTGAATGATCCTCCACAAGATCTGGCATTGGAAGATTACAGGTTTACACTGGCAGATGCTCATCAAGAGTGATGTACGTGCTTTGTGGTCCAAGGAGAAAACCTGCTCCTCACACCAGTAAACCTACACTTCAGTTAAGAGCTACTAGTGTTTGAAGACAATGAGGGTTCCTACAGTTCTAATAGTCAGAGGAAGTTCATCCCACCACTTAGGGCCTAGAACTCAGCAGAGTCTTGATGTTCATCTTCAATTTTGAAGCGTCTAAAAAGCCGAAGCAATTGTTAGTCTAGTGCCCTCTTATGGATGCTCAGAAAAAGATATTGGAATGGAGGAACCTGCAGTGTTCTTAGGAGGAATAATACAACCACATATTCTCTTGCATTACTAGTTAAAGCCGTCCCAACCGTTTTGGGCACGTTATGACTTCCTGTGAGCTTTAAAAATTAACCAAGCAACAAGAGAAAATACTTCTATGTATATAAACTTTTAAATGGTTTATGTTTTAATTACTATTCAAATATTTTAAAATCATGACTCCTCCCTACTGCAGACAATATTTTCTGACACGTCCGCCTTTGACAATCACAATAACACTGCTCCACCTGTAGAACCACACCGCTTCAGATCACAGACAGGCCAATCAATACATCACTAAAGCCAAAGCCCACCATTCCTTCAGGACCACTCATCAACATGGAGAAAACCTTCATTTCCCATGACTCCATCTAGATGATCACTTCCATCCTTAAAAAGCTGATAGAAGAACCTTCTCTGCAAAGTTCTGCATCAAAAACAATGCAAGCTCCCCAACTTTTCTTGCAAGGGTTGGGGTCAGGCCTGTTCCAAATCAGGACACAAGCCAGACTCTCCCCATGCAGCTCAGAGTGTTCCACACTGTAGAGGGCTGTTTGGATATCTATTTTAATAAAGTTTGACCTACAAAAATAGACGCCTGGAGGGAGAACGCGGACCAATAGACAAGAGCCGACTCCAACAGCATGAGCAAAGTGCACAGGCCTGAACTACACAGCAGTTCATGCCCATTAAAACACATTTGAACTGATAAAAATATTCTCAAACTTTGAACCACCTGTGGAAATTCAGGAGGTGGAACCTAAGTGAGCCAGAACTGTTCCACATGGTGGTGAATGGAACCAGGCGTCCACCCTCTGGGAAATGCTTTGGTTTTGACCACGCCTAAAGATTCTCCAAACTCTAGAACATCTCTGGCATTAGGCAACATCTTTATGACCATTTCATGCAAGAACTTTGTGAGGGAGCTTTTGAGGAAACCAAGGTCTGGTTCTATTCACCACCAATAGGAGCATGTTTGGATTCACATTGAACCCACCCTGAGCCACTATGTTCACTTCATTATCCAGGCATTTGGAAGATTCAGTTAAATTCTGCTTCTCACGTGCCAGTGGTGCAGTACAAGAGAGACCTGGGGGCTCAGACTGTTGCCTCCTGCTCAGCTGCTCCTCATCCCGGCGCTTCTTGCTCCTTCTGAGACTGCCAAACCTCTTCAAAGGAAAGGCCATGCCTCACGTGCTGTGGACATGCTCCTCAGAGTGAAGACGTCTGGATACCGTTCACCTGCCGTTCGAGATCCAGATGCAATCAGAGGGAATGGGTCTGATGCTCGTGCCCCACGTGTAGACTTTGCTTCTTTGGGAAAAGACTCATTACCTCATTACCCCTGCACTGGTGACCTCCTAATGCTTGATCACCACTCAGGGTTGCAGTGAACGTCCCATCCCAGTAGGTCCCAGAGGATGCGCACTGGTTCTGGAACTGCTTCTGAGCCTCCAGACAAAGGGAACTGCTGCTGTTTCTCCGTCCAGGTGCAAAGCTGATACCTCACCGCTCATCCCCCCCACTGCCACCACCACCACCACCAACACCCGCTCTCCTGCTCTGTCAACTGCAGCTATAGGTCATCTATCTCCTGCTGCAAATTGCCAGGTGCAACTGCATGCCTTTTGAAAATAGCCCCTATGGCAGGACAGCGTAAAAGGAGACCAGCCAACAAGAGCCAACTCCACCCACCGTTTGGGCCGGACCTCTGCATGTAGTTCAGTCTCTTGGCCGGCCCTGCCACTGCCCCCACCCCTCCGTTTCTCAAAGGGACCACAAAACAGGTCTACATTAAACAGTCTAACCCCTGTTTATCTGAACATGCGGCTCTTAAAAGACCCACTGTGGAATTCCTTTACTCTTCTTTTTTTAGCTACTTTGCAAAAGAGGTGAAAATAGACAGATGGATAGACTGACAGACAGGCAAACAGTAAGACAATAGACAGACTGATTAATCGATTGACAGATGTATACAAATAGGCATTTACATCTATTGGCCCATCCATCCATCCATCAGTCTCGACATGCTCACTTTATAGCGATTTAGTTTTCCTGCCCATTATTAAAACACATTATAATTCGTCAGGAAAATATCACACGGTGGAGCAGCAGGAAAATGGGGCCTTGTTGGCTTCAGAAGCAATGTTCTCAGAGCAGCCGTGAATGCCAAAATTAAATAAATGACAATAAATAATCTGAAAAATATTATAACTTCGCCCAAATATGGCGAGATTTTGCATTATGGATACTCCCACTGCTAGAACGTAAATACAGTGAGAGACTGTAGTAGAACTGAGTCTGTTACAAACATCACATCACATCACAAGCAGACCACAAACAGCCATAACATTAAGACCACCTGCCTATTACGGTGTAGAACCCCCCTCATGCTGCATTCATGGTCACTTTGTTCTGACCCCTTTCTATCAGAGTCAGTATTAACATTCTGTACAACAGGATCCTCTTTGGGATCAGACCACACTCCCCACATGCAACAGTCAGACTTGGGTGCCCATGGCCCTGTCGCCAGTTGTCCTTCATTGGATCACTTTTAATACTGCACCTGGAACACTCAAGGTGTTGTTGATGCTCCGGCCATCACAAAATGGCTCCCATTGACTCCATGTCAACTTCAAAAACTGACTGTTCATTTGCTCACAATACGATAATCGATATGTCAACGGCAATACTGATATTTAAATTAACACGGGGAAACTCATCAACAGAGAGACACATTGAACGCTGAACGCATTGCTGTTACTTATGTAAATTTATAACGCATCCGTGATTCTGCGATGTGCGAGGTCGTGCGATATATATTGATAATCGCAAAATTGCTGTATTGCAATACCTCTTTTTCTATCGTGGGCCACATATTGCATATTGTATCGTATCGTGAGACACAATGCGATTCCCACCCATAGTATCTACCCGTTTGGTCAACAGCAGTTTCCGTCAGGCTGAGGTGCAATACAGAGCAGCCAATCAGAAATGAGCTCAGTCTTAAAGGCACAGCAGCAAAATAGCCATTGTTATAATATTATGATAACAATATTCTATAATATTCACAGTTTCACAAGTCCCCTCAGGAAACGCAAACTACATGAATAATGTAGGACATGGACCCGTTAGACATGCCCACCCCGCCATTCGACCTTTAACTTTCAGAGCAACCTTTAAAGACTTCCACCTCCCTCTGCCTTCCTCAGAGCACCCTGCTGCGCCTCCATTCCCCATGTCTGAGAGGGTTCCTGACAGGGTTCCTGTGTTCTACAGCACATACACATGGTGGAAAAGGCAAATGACTTTACCCCAGTGGTGGTACCTTACAGAGCAGGTCTTTACAGGCTGATCATACAACTGTGTGGGCAGGTTCATTGGCTTTTTCCCCTAAATGGCTGGTACCACATGGTGAGGCATGTTCAGATAAGGTCAATTAATCATGTTCCTCTAGAAGAGCTAGAATTCCTTAGATAACAGTCCCGACTGGAGAAAACGGAGAACGTAGACGTGAGGTCATGTCATCCTGTGCTGGTGGCTGATGGGTACATGCAGCAGAAAGCAGATGGGTCTGGAACGATACCTGCATGTCAGAACACAGGACTTGGCAGCGCTCACTGAGACCAGTGGTTTGAGTCACAGCGCCTCCTAGTGTACAATGCAGAAAGTCTTACCCAACCACCAAGATATGGAAAGACCAGTCAAAACCATACCAATCAGCCACATCATTAAGACCGCCTGCCTAATATTGAGTAGACCCCCTCATTCTGCTGAATCAGCTCTGACTGTGCTGCACTGTGTGTCTGACCCCTTTTATCAGAGCAGCACTAAGATTCTGTACAACAGGATCCTCTGCTTCCACACACGCATCAGTGAACAGCTGCTGATACACCAGATGTCCTTCCCTGGATCACTGTTGGAAGGTACCACCTGAACAAACGGCTCACATACACAGCGGTTAAAACATGGTCACTAAAATGAAAATATCCCAATCATTGTACCGTATTTCCCCAACAACAGTCCACGGTTTATACAATAATTTTGCAAACCTAGTGTTGGGTGTGGCTTGCTAAAATGGGCCGTCCTATCTAAAAACATGAATACATTCAGTAAAAGTATAATTCTGTGCACAAAAAGACGACATCCGGTAAAGCACATCAAAAATAGATCAGTGATGGGTCAGTATAAAACACGGAACATGTAAAGTGCCACTGCTTACCTCCACCTTCCACAGTTCTCCAAGCTTTTATAGTCCTCGATGCACCAGACTGTGTGTGTGTGTTGTAAAAAAGTGGTTGATCTCGTCTAAATGCAGCAAATGATTAGCTTTACTAAGTATAACCTCACGATCTGGTTGTCATTCTGGCAAATACGACAAATGAATTCAAAGATAAATAAGAGAGAAGAAGAAGAAAACCCTTTGCTGGAATACGACGCACCTCTCCGCATATGACAAATGCTTCTCAAACTTTTTCAGTTCTTTGCTACATTACATGCTAGTGTATAATACAAGCTGGAAAACCAAGTTTAACAGAAATAAAGGGACCAAACGTTCATTGTTGGCTGGGAAAAGATCGGTGGGTGGAGGTACTGCAGTACAGCAATGTCAATCATCCATCTACATGTAGATTCTTCAGCATAAAATAAGTAACACTGAGACGATAAAATTATTTCTTCAAAATCAGATCCGTAAATGTCATCAATTGCAACCTGGGCGGATTTTCTGCCGCTAATATTACAGACTACGTGTGGAGATTTAATTAAAATTAAAAGTTCAACATTTAATATATTTAATTGTTTATGTTCAACTACAGTATAATGTCACTATCAGTATAATGTCACTATCAGTATAATGTCACTATCAGTATAATGTCACTATCAGTATAGAGCTGCAAATGTCTCCAGGGGTCGAGTTAGATGCTTTTACTTCAGATCATTCAATTCAGTAACACTGCGGCTAAAAACACGGGCTTATCTTAGAGTCTGAAAACATAAATGAGCATTTTCTGCTGATTATAGAATGGGGTCTGTCATTGGAGAAATCTGGTACTTGCTGGTTTCTTGCAAAAGTGGATATAAATGAAGCCTGGAAACATATTACAAAAAAATTCCAGAGATGCCCCAGCAATTGATGATCCAATATCCATCTATATGAACAAAAGCAGAGCTGGAACACATTGTTCCTCCCCCCTCTGATGCACTAGCACAGTAATGTAGTACAGGATGTGCTGTATATGGAGATCACCATGTGGAAGAAGTGGCCAGAGACACAAGCTGGCTATTCAGGGATTAATCCCACATCAAGATGATGAATTCAGTAGCTTCAAATAACGAAAGAACAGCACCGCCTCCAGCATTCAGCTCCACCCAGATGATTTGGGATGAATTAGACTAAAAGGAGCAATAATTTGGGCACAAGTTCAGGCCTTTATTGACGTCTTGTGCTGTGATGTTAAATAAAGTTTTGGGGGCAACCATGGCGTAATGGTTAAGGTTTGTGATTGAAAGGTTGTGGGTTCGATTCCCAGCCCCAGCCAGCAGCCTGTAGTGACCCTTAACCCAAGACACTATCCTCCCTGGGTGCTACTGATAGCTGCCTACTGTTCACTGTGGAAACTGGTTAAATGCAGCTTAAATTTCACTGTGGTGCAGTGTGTGTGAAATATGAATAAGCGCTAATGGTGAAAGTGTAACGGAATGTGTCATTGTGAACATCTCGCACAGTAGCAGTAGAAAATGTACTATAAATGTATACAGTACACTGTATAGAAATGCTCTCTGGTTCTCAGTGCATTGTGGTGGTGGAGTTTGTGTCAGAGGTACATGGAAAGTGTTAGAGCAGTGTCAGAAATGACACTGACCTGACAAGCGGAGAGCGGGAAGGAAGAAAAATATTAACAGATGAGAAGAAATAAAGCTCTATTCACTGGTAAAGCCCAGGCCTGGAGAAGGCAGCTCCACCACAGGAAGAAAATGAGCTTCACCACCGAACGTTGCCCTCATTAAAGCCGCACAGTGCTCTTCTCAACAGCAGGGAAGTGTGACTCACCTCGGCCTTGGCTACGCAAGCGCAGCGCCCCAGCGAGGCCTCTCGTGCACTTCATAGATTTTCGGGTGTTTTATGTTCATATTTCATGGAGGAATTTCCCTGCAGGGATCAGACAAACTCATCAAGCATGCTGAGCTTCTCGTACGCTGCCCACTGTGGGAACCAGCTGCCTGGAGGTCTCCGACATGGCCCACGTTTTAGCCCACACCCGCTCATCTCCATTTTGTCTTCAGCGCTACGGCACGTTCTGTCTAGACTCTGCACTTTATACACCAACCAGCCATAACATTAAGACCGCCTGCTCAATATTGAGGAGATCCCCTCGTGCTACTGTGCTGCACTGTGTGTCAGAGCACCATTAGCATTCTGTAGAACTGGAGCTTCACTTTTCACACTCCCCACATGCATCAGTGAGCCCTGGGTCCCCATCACCCTGGTGTCCTTTCTCGGGTCACTTTTGGTAGATACCAACTACTGCACACTTAACATTGGCTCAGATCCTTAACACTCCTGCTTCTAGCACACCAACTTCATGAACTTCCTGTTTACTTGCTAGCTGATATATCTCACCCCCCTGACAGGTGCCGTTTTTTGTGTACATAGCAGAGTAAACACCATTTTACGCTACAGCATGTAGTTTTCTGTAACCATGGCAACAAAGTAGAAAATAAGCGCACTGCTGTAAACGCTAATATTTCATCAGTATTATAATGCGATTCGACCCTGTGTTCCAGGCCAGAGAAGAAATGCAATATCACAGGACAGGACTTTGCTCAAGGCCAGCAGTGCAGATCCAGACAAAGCAGCCCTGTTCCCCGTCAGACAGCAGGGGGGAAGGAACACCACAAATGAGGAAATGAGAAAATGTCCCCAGTCCACCATCGCTACACCCCCCGCCACTCGTACACACGTCTCCTCATTTTATCAGTGTTCCTTAAAGCTGTTTGTCCTCCTGAAACGTTCGCTTTCCAACCTTGCTATCTCTAAACATGCTTTTGTTTTTGTCACTTAATCCTTATCACGATTCCAATAATTGACCCGATAATGATAAAGTACTTTGCCTTGACCCGGCTCCTATCAGCAGATGATGTGGTGTAGCAGGACTATACACACACTGGCTTCCCAAGTGAGCGTCTGTCTGGACTAGGCCTGGACCAATTTCATTTCCTAGGCTTTAGCAGCAGCCTAAGAGTGCTTCACCTGCTTCTTTTCAAATTAAAACATTACTTTGTTTGGAATTTTCACATCACCTTTTATACAGATGGCCATTATTATTGAATATTATGCCACTCCAAAAGCTCCATCAGTTACAGTTAGTTGCCCAGGTCCTGACCCAGTAATGCAGCCCCACACCCTGACACTACCACCACCATGCTTAGCTGTTGGAATGATGTTCTTTTATGAATGCTTGGTTATTTTTTACAACAGATGTAACAGTATGCAAACTTTTCCAAACAGAATACACAGAATATTTTCCCCAAATGTCAGGCATCATCAAATTGTTTAAATGATTATTTTAAAAAAAATAAAACACATTTTATTTTTGGTCAGCAGTGGGTTTCGCCTTGAGATTCTCACATGGTTTGCCAGCCACTCCCAGGAAGGCTCACCAACGAACCATGGTGAGCCATTTAGTCCCAAAGCTTTAGAAATGACTTTAAAACCCTTTCCAGAATGACTTTGTTTCTTTCTTTTTAAGCAGGTCTGGCAGTTTTCAGACCCTGGTGTGGCTATTGAAGTTGACAAATACTTTTTGTGTAGGGCCAGGAAGGCCTGGATAGCTTTTTTTTCTATTAAATTAAGTAATTCAAAACTGCATTCACTGGGGTTATCTTTGTCTAATATATTAATTTCTTTGATGACCTGAAAATGGACAAATATTCAAAAAAGAAGAAAAAATCAAATACTTTTTCACAGCACTGTATATTAATGGTCGGCCATGACCACACATGGAGCAGTGGGCAGCTATCAACATCGCCCAGGGAACAGTGAAGTGGGGATGGTACCTTGCTCAAGGGTACATCAGAGGTGCCTGGGTCAGGACTGTGACCTTCTAGTTGCAAGGTCCTAACAACTTGGCCACCAGTTAAACCATGGTTAGATGTTCAATAAGCTGTGAGCTGCCCTCACGGAGACTCCACCTTTTCCTCCAGTCGTCCCTTTCTGCTCAGGATGCACGCTGCACCACTGTGCTGCACACTTGAGCTTTGTGTGCTCTACAATCAAGCCTTTTGTAAAAGGTAGAGACACTATTCTCTGCTTACGCATAACAATGAGAGAGAGAGAGATAGCAAAGAGAGAAAGAGGGCAGAAAGAAGAGAGAAACTTGGGAATTAAGAGAGAGAGAGAGAGAGAGAGAGAGAGAGAGAGAGAGAGAGAGAGAGAGAGAGAGCAATGTTGTATGTGTGTGTATGGAAGGCTGCTGCTCTCCGCCTGAGAAGGGTTTTGGGACACAGCCCACAGGAGCGATTGGGAAACACCAGTGTTGTAAAACCTCCACAAGTTCCTGACTGAAATGCAGCTCAACTTTCCCTTCCTGTAAAGCTGCTGAATCAGATCCTTTGTAACTGCGTTTGAGTAGCAGAAGTGTAACATCCACCAAGCTACACCCCCCACCCACCTATCAATATCCTCCATCATACCCAGAGATATGGGTCAGCCAGCAGAACAGCATGCTCCGCCCACCCTACCGTACACTCTGTCCACGAAACACTACACCTACCCAGCAACATGCTCCGCCCAACCTACTGTATCCTCTGTCCACGGAACACTACACCTACCCAGCGACATGCTCCGCCCACACTACCGTACACTCTGTCCACGGAACACTACACCTACCCAGCAACATGCTCCACCCACCCTACTGTACACCCTGTCCACGGAACACTACACCTACCCAGCGACATGCTCCGCCCACTCTACTGTATACTCTGTCCAAGGAATAAAACACTACACCTACCCA
>JBBIGC010156115.1:0-17350 GCA_037576955.1 Lepidarchus adonis
TTGGCCAGTTTTCTTGTTTTTATTTGTTTGTTTATTTACTGGCCGCCTCTGCATCTGGGTTCACATTTAAATATCCGAGCTGGGCCCTTGCCAGCACATTACATGTTGTCTTTTGAAAGTAGACATATCAGTGCTGCCAGCATTGCTGCAGAGGTTGTAGGGGTGGGGGGATCAGTCTGTCAGTGCTCAGACCAAGTGATCTTTTGATTTGCATGGCTTTCATCCCAGAAGGAAGGCTCTTTGAAAGATGATGCACAAGAAAGCCAGCGAACAGTTTGCTGAAGACAAGCAGACTTAGGACATGGATTACTGGAACCATGTCATTTGGTCTGCTGAGACCAAGATAAACGAGTACAAAGACAAGTGTGTCTTGCCTACAGTTAAGCATGGTGGTGGGAGTGTCATGGTTTTGCACTGGGGAGCTACAGTTCATTGAGGGAATACCAACTTGTACTGTGACATACTGAAGCCACTTGGACAGTATTCCAATATGATAATGACCCCAAACACACCTCCAAGATGACCACTGCCTTGCTATAGAAACTGAGGGTTAAGGTACTGTACTGGCCAAGGATGTCTCCAGACCTAAACCCTATTGAGCATCCATGGGGGATCCCCACATTTTCAATTAGGGGTGTATTCACATTTGTTGCCTGCGGTTTAGATATTAATGGCTGTGTGTTGAGTTACGTATTTTGAGGGGACAGAAATGTACATACAAGCTGTACACGGACTACTTTACATTATATCCAAAATGTCATATCTACAGTGTCATATCCACACTGCTGTCACATGAAAAAATATAATAAAATATTTACAAAAATGTAAGAAGTGTACTCATTCTTTTGAGATACTGTATACACTATATGGTAAAAGTATTGATACACACCTCTTAATCACCGATCTCAAACCTTAAAGCCACATCCATTGCCACATGTATAAAAAATCAAGCATCTAGCCACGTGGTTTGGTGTTCTATTCAGTTTTCTGTTACAGTATGATTGTGCCCCAGTGCACAAAGAAAGGTCCAGGAGTTTGATTTTGAAGAACTTGACTGGCCCACACAGAGCCCTGACCTCAATCCCATCAACCACCTTTGGGATGGACTAGAACAGAGCTTGCAAGCCATTCCTTCTCATCCAGCATTAGTGTCTGACCTCTTCTGGATGAATGGGCAAAGCAGAAGAGTGAAAGAGTTATAGCTTCAAAGGAGTGACCAACTCCAATGGATTTAGAAATATTTCTGTAGGTCTACTGGCAGGATGTTCAAATACTTCTGTATATACAGTCAAACCTTGTTAGCTCACCCCTACTGGTCCAGGCCCTAAATTTGTTGAGAGGCAGGGTTGCGATCTATCAAAATGGATTAGTGACGTGTCTTTGAACATTCTTTGACAAATTTTAAAAATAAAACTAAAGCTTTTAAATTTTGAAATAATAACAAAGCTTAATGATGTAAAAATTATATGCTACTGTTGTGCGCAATTCCTAACAGGCTATTGAAATCAAACGTTATTGCTGTGATAGATCTTTTTTTGCTCGCCAGTCAGAGAATGCAACTTTAGTTTACCAGACATTTTGGGTCTGTTTTACTTGTACTGTAAGAAATGAAAATGTAACATTTGACTGGTCATATTAGCGGAGGGCGGACAGTGGGGTGTCCTGTGTTGATTGATGTTTCAGACACCAAGCAGACTGAGGCTGCACCAATGATGGGTCCATCATAATTAGTGTCGCCCACCCACCAACAGTGGCAGCAGCAGCAGCAGCGACCTATAGAATTAGCATGACTGACCATTCTAGGCTACAGCATTAACATGTAACATGTCCATGTTTGGTGAGCTATAGATGGAGAAATGCATACACCTGACACTTTGAGTGTTGTGGCGAGGGTGACGGGTGAGGTTGGCGGCTTAATGATGCAAATAAAATGGAAGGAAATCTGATAACGGGGTGAGCTAATGGGATTTGGCTGTATATATGTATATATGTGTGCAGTAGCTGACACAGTGCTATATACATTCACACAAGAAATTCACAGTTTATGCTTTTTGTCAGCTGCACCATATGCTATCCTGTCCTGTATTATCATACTGTTCATACTGTATCATACTCTTGCATTAAGTCTTGCTCTTTCCTTCTGCACTCTGTCTTGTCCTTTACACAATTGTTTAGTCTTATGTTGTTTTTGGGCCACACCATGGTCATGGAGTGACGTTGTTTCATTTCACAGTGTCATGTGTACATGGTTGACATGGCATTCAGCACCTATGTTTTTGGCAGGACCTCATCTAGATAAGATTTCCATGCACTGCAGCAAGAAACACACACATGCATAAGACAAAAAAAATTATATTTATTAAAAACAGACTTTGTATACTCCCATCCCAGCCACTTGTTTCTTTTCAAGAATATTGCAAACTAAAAATACAGCAAAATATTTACATTTAGATGAATGCAACTTAGAGTCTTCAAAAAGGAATGAAATTGCTTAGCATACATTTCTGGTTAACCAGGGAAGTCATGATTGATTTAAAAATGAAAATGTATAAAAAGATATTACCCGAAAAATTGAAGAAACAACGTTGAAAGTGTCAGTGAATTTGTACCACAGCGTGGCAAGAGCATAACATCTACAAACTAAAAAAAACAAAACACAAGATTTTATATGCCTTGGCATTTCAGAATATTGAATCTTGTTTACTTAGTTTCTACAGAAAATGTCACTGCTGAACCTACCCTTGGGCAAAGTTCTGGGTTTTACCAAAAGGCCAGTAAATGTAGATGTCGATGAAAATACAACACAGTTATTTTGTCTTACAAAGCTGTTTAGTAATGTATAGCAAGTGTAGTAAACATTCAGTGACCTTCTCTGAGGTCACTTGTGTTGCATTCTACATAAGAAATAAAATGTATCTTCTACCTCTGATGCTACCCATGCAGCCGTGCAGTTGATTCTAAGACGGACAAAGTGGCCGGAGCAGCTTTCAGTCTGGTCCTGAGACGAGCATGGCAGCATTTGGCGACAAGGTCCGAGCTTTGCACCCAATTTAAAAAAGGGGGAAAGCTCCTGATTGCTTTAGTAGTAGCATACACTTCAACATCATCTTCTACACAAGTAGGCTTCCCTGCTGAAAAAAAACCCTGGTAGATAATAGGGTTTTCATTCGAGTTTGACGGTTTTGCTGGTCTAGTCCAGCGAGTTACATTGAATCAAGCTATTGAACATGAAGGACTCATTCAGACCACCTAAAACAAGCTGACCTACTAACATGAACTTTTTTCAGCAGGGTTGGTAAGAGCAGAGTATTCATTATCTGAGACAAGTTACTACTGGCTCAGTTTAAAGTTAGGGCACCCATACAGGAGTTTAGCAGAAACAGAACGCTAACGAGTACCCGCATGCATCTGAATAAGACAGTTAAAGTTATAAAACAGCAATAACACTATCAAAGAAGCAGAACATGATACACTGATTTGGATTAGCCAGCAATCCTGACTTTGCTTCAGTCTTAGCCTTAAGTACAATCTGGTTGTGAGAACATACACGGACACACATTGCACTACACTAAAAGTGGTTTCCATATAGCTAAAGCTTAATTAAGTGTTCTCAATTTCCTGTTGCTGCTAGGCACAATGGTTAACAGTTGGCAACCTGGTTTGATTACACCGTATAAGAAGTCTCACATAGCATTTAATAAATAACATTACATTGTGCTGAAACAGGGACATTGCTAATCTGCAATAAGGTTCTCTTGATTTGCCAGTTGAGCCTTTCAGTCAACCTAATTACGAACCCAGTGCTTAATAACGACATCTGCTTTACAGTGACATGGGTAAAAGGTCATATGCAATGGTGAACATTGAACATTGAGACACAAATAAGCAACAGTCACATTTTTTCATACACACTGCCCTGGGCAGTGAGCTTTTACGTACATCTCTGATGTGGGTTTGATTCAATACAGAGCAGATTCTCCAAATGAAGGACTGTCTTCTAGCGGATGATGTAATATTTGTCTGGGATTGGTCGATTTTAAGAAGCTAAATTTAAATATTCTTATATCTGTAACAAGAAACAGTCATTTGTAAGCACCAATAGCTTCTGGCACTAGTACAGTTATTTCTGAGAAGTTCCATGGCTCTTAGGACACATCTATTTCATGCCTGAGGGCTAAATTACACCCATCAAATGTTGTACAACATTCTAATGTCTTTAGACTGTCCAACATAAGAACCAGCAAGCCAAACAGTGTGTGAGGGAGAATATTCTAGAACAGAGCAAATGGCAGAGAAAATTGCATGAATGTAGAGAAATAACTTCATATATCCCAGTCAAACAAAGGTACAACACACCAACCAACACTTCAGTAGTCTGGAACAGTATAAATGAAGTAAAATATTCGGTAACATAATTTAGGTCGAAGAACACTGTAGAACCATGTGAATGGACAAATATATTCTGATGGGTACTGTGCACTATAGTGAATATCCTACAATATGTTTATTATATGTGTAAACATTCTAGAGCAGGCACACTGGGGGAGAATATTCTAAAGCAGTGAATCTGGAGAACAGTCTAGAACTGCTAAGACATTCTGGAGCAGTCACAATGGGAGAGAATATTTCAGAGCGATATCAATGGGAAAGAACTGCTAAGACATTCTGGGGCAGTCACACTAGGGGAGAATATTCTAGAGCAGTGAATCGGGTGAACAGTCTAGAACTGCTAAGACATTCTGGAGCAGTCACAATGGGAGAGGATATTTCAGAGCAGTGTGAATGGGGACAATAGTTTAGAAATGCTAAAACATTCTGGAGCAGTCACAATGGGAGAGGATATTTCAGAGCAGTGTGAATGGGGACAATAGTCTAGAAATGCTAAGACATTCTGGAGCAGTCACAATGGGAGAGGATATTTCAGAGCAGTGTGAATGAGGACAATAGTCTAGAAATGCTAAAACATTCTGGAGCAGTCACAATGGGAGAGGATATTTCAGAGCAGTATGAATGGGGGAGAACAGTCTAGAAATGCTAAGACATCCTGGAGCAGTCACAATGGGGAGAATATTCTAGAGCAGTGTGAACGGGGACAATAGTCTAGAAATGCTAAAACATTCTTGAACAGTCACAATGGGGGGAGAAAATCTAGAGCACTGTTAATGGGGGACAACAGTCTAGAACTGCTAAGAAATTCTGGAGCAGTCACAATAAGTGAGAATATTCTGAAGCAGTGTGAATGGGGGACAACAGTCTAGAACTGCTAAGACATTCTGGAGCAGTCACAATACAGTAAGTGAGAATATTCTGGAGCAGTGTGAATGGGGGACAACAGTCTAGAACTGCTAAGACATTCTGGAGCAGTCACATTGGGGGAACACTATTCTAGAGCAGGGTGAATAAGGAAATATTCTAAAAATATTCTATAATGCATGAGAATTTTCCAGAGTAGCATGAAAGAGGAAACATTCTATGAATGAATGAACTGTTGGTCTAAGACAGTGCGCATAGCGAAAAAAAATTCAAGAGCAGTGTGGATGGAGACACCATTCTAGAACATCGTTGGTTGTTTGTGTTGATGTTTTTTTTAATGCGCTCTGACCTTACAGCAGCATGAGCTGCAGAAAGTGGGTCACATTACTTCCATTAGCCTCCTGGCTACACATCTACCGTTGCTGCAATCAGAACAATAAAAATACACTTTTGCTTCCTAATCAGTGGAGGATTTCAATCGGAGCTGCTGGAAATGTTACACTGTTCTGTGGAAGCTATGGCAAACTTTCTGGGGTCCATGTATGATAGAACGTTTTTGTCATTGTTGGATGAGTCATTTGGTCATTATTAAGTTTCTAAGAACAGCTTCTACTTGTGTCTAGTTCACATTACGTTTACCAACTAACAGCACTAAACACATGCAGTGTTTTCTCTACACAAAGGTAAATACTTTGTGTCTGAGAAAGGACCCTGCACTATTCTGTTTCCTGCTACAGATGTTGAATGAATTTTTTATATCAACTTTTCTACTTTAGAAAAGAGAAAGTACATGATTTAATGACACATATCATATTTTGAATAATGATCATACCAGATCAATAAAATACTAATTTGGTGAATGTTTTCTTCTGCATATTTAATCTTTACTCAAATCTGTATGACAAAATATTAAGTATAGTGTTAAATAATCTAATAGTATCTATTTTGTCTAAACATAGTCGTCATGATTGTAATTTGCATAGAAATCTTTTTGCTGTTGTTGTATAAAGAGTGCCTGAAAAGATCATGACTAATTAAAAGGACATTGAAGTGGAATACTAGAGTTAAAGACTGTAGAGGAAAACCCTGAAGACTTATACTGATTTTAGAAGAATACAGATAATCAAGAGAATTAAAATGTCAAACCAAAGTGACGTTAGTACACACATTTAAAAAACAACAAATGTATAGTACATGTTTTAAAATGAAATGTGCTCCCTTATTAAGGGAATCAGGTTTATGTCTTTTTCATGATTAAAACTACTGTGCGTCAAAAAATTGGTTTTGCTCATAAGGGCAAAAAAAATTTGGCCAATATGGAATAATGAAGAAATTTGCATTTGTGTCCTATAATCCATTTCAGGTCTTTCTCCCACAAAACCGTGAACTGTAAAGAGAGAACCGCACATTTATATCAGAGCTGCTGGGACTGGTTAAGTCAAATATGCAAAATGAGGCAAACAGGTCCTACTAATGGTGCCGTTCCATACAGCTGGTGTTAATGCAGTGTCTGCTTGTGTTAGACCAGAGTGCCTGGGCTAGGTCTGTCATTACTTGTTTCTTTCAGAGTCAAATCCTGCATTTTGGATGGGAAGGTGTCTTGATACGGTGAGAGATCCACTGATCTACAATAAAAAATATGGAAAAAATCAACATGAACATTTATCTGTCAAAGAACCGCTGCCAAGCACTGTCATTTTACATTCGGATGCTTAATAAAATATATCAGTATTTTATTCAATTTAGACTGCATTCCTACTCACTAGTTCATTTCAGTTCATTGCTGACTGGCAGATTGAATAAGGTAATATGACAAATAAAAAAAGGCTTCTTAGCACCATCTTGTGGATTAATAGAACAATAGGTGTCCCGTTAGTCAACCACTAGCTTTATACACATTATATAAAACATAAAAGATAATAATATTACATAGTATATAATAAAACATATAAACATAAACATATTTTTCCTAAAATATTGCAGTAATATATTGTTGTTTTTTTACTCCTCACTCCCGATTACTCACCGCCCATGTATTGGATGCCCATGGAAGGTGGCAGACTGGGGCAGCTGGGGGTAGGATGTGTCACTCTGGAAAGACTGTGGCTGGTGTTTCAGAGGTGGGTGTGGCCCATGCAGAGAGGCGGTGGTACGCCTGCGCTGGGATGGCATCCCCTCTGGGCCTTTCCCAGCACTGATGCCTGTCTGGCCCAGAGCATTACGTATGTACCAGTCCCGGAGGCCCTCCAGTGCCAGGGCCTTGTGCAGGCTGCGTGTGGACTCATCCGGGGCTGAGCCTGCAGAGGGGTCTGCACTGTAGTTTGGTGGTCTGGTGGACGGTTGAAACTGCCCAAGGGGCTGATCAGCATGGCTGTAATGACCCACTCCGGATATCCCATTATTGGCAGGGGTCTCGGCATAGCCTGATATCAGGACATTCTCTTGCTGATGCTGCTGGAGGGGAATGAATGGTCCACAGGATTTGGTGCGAGTCACTTTAACTCGCCGCGGTTCACCTGGTTTGCCTCGGAGCATCAGTGGGCTGTAGGCCGGGGGCCCAGAGCTCAGGATTACAGCCTGAGATTGAGGGAAGCCATTCATGTAGGGTGGGGGTGCACCTGAGGGCGTTTCGGGCCAGGCCCGGGCTTTAATACTGTTCTGAGTCTGCAGTCTCTGCTGAAGAAGTTGCTGTTGTTGGGCTTGCTGCATCTTCTGCTGCTTGCCCCACACGTAATCCAGCAGAATTTCACTGTAACCAACGCTGGAGCCATTAACCCCACGGCCGCCTGAAACAGAGCGGACCCGTGATAGCTCAGCATGTCCGTTCACCTGCCGCTCAGGGCTGCCATGCTGCGCATGTTTTAAACGACCGTCCAGCAATGCATCCGAACTTTTAAAAGGCCCATTTCGGACAGGAAGACCTGCCCTCTGACTTCCTTCGTCCATACTGGTGTTGGTATTGCGGTCCAGGAGCGCCTCAGAGCTGTTGCTGCGGCGTGTGTGGGTGCTGTAAGTGCAGCCACTGTCCTCATAGGATCCTGGGGAAGACCCCTCCTGAGATGGAACAGGCGCCAGCTGAGTCACCTCTGGATTGTCTGACCACTGTTTTGTTCCTGCTGTGCCACTGGAGGATTCAGACCTGGAGGACATTAAAATTAGAGAAATTGAGGAAAGATTATCAGACATTATCCAGAGTTTAATTGTTAAAGTCATGGCCAAAATATATTTTGGCTAGTAGTAGGCAGTCTCAAAATGACTTCCTTTCAAATGAAAATAGAAGGTTAAGTAAACTCATTTTTTATTAATATTGGCTTCTTATTCTGGAATGTTTTCACTTTTAATAAGAACCATTAGCAACAATATAATGTTGCCAATGGTTATAATATAATGTAATGTAGGACATGTTAAGCTATGTTATTATTGGCCAGTAAAAATGCTGCTAATGGCCAACACACCAACAACTCTGGGGCAGATTTAAAATGATTAAAGGCTATAGAGTCAAACACTGTCCAGGAAGGTTTTAGGTAAAAGGTACAAAAATGTTTGCCCCAACCTAGAGCTTGTCGCCCGACATAGAGCTTAACACCTGACCTAGAGCTTAACTCCCCACCTAGAGCTTATCACCCTACCTAGAGCTTAACTCCCCACCTAGAGCTTATCACCCTACCTAGAGCTTAACTCCCGACCTAGAGCTTATCGCCCTACCTAGAGCTTAACTCCCAACCTAGAGCTTATCGCCCTACCTAGAGCTTAACTTCCGACCTAGAGCTTATTGCCCTACCTAGAGCTTAACTTCCGACCTAGAGCTTATTGCCCTACCTAGAGCTTATCACCCTACCTAGAGCTTAACTTCCGACCTAGAGCTTATTGCCCTACCTAGAGCTTATCACCCTACCTAGAGCTTAACTTCCGACCTAGAGCTTATTGCCCTACCTAGAGCTTATCGCCCTACCTAGAGCTTATCGCCCTACCTAGAGCTTAACTCCCGACCTAGAGCTTAACGCATAACCTAGAGCTCATCGCCTGATCTAGAGCTTAATGTCCGACCTAGAGCTTAAATCCTGACTTAGGGCTTATTGCCCGACCTAGAGCTTAATGCCTGACCAAGAGCTTAATCTTTTTAAAACGGGCAACAGTTTTACAGGGTAGATCTGATTTCCATTGGACAACATAATGACTGGGCACCACTGCCCCTGCTGATCTAAGAGACCTCCCTGGCTGGCAATCTTCAAACATCGTAGAGAGATATTTTTGGCCCAAACCATTGACTGACTTATAAACACTGAGTAGGACTTCAAACTCAATTCTTTGTCTGATTGGAAGCCACTGTATAGACACAAGGCCTGGAGTGATGTGCTCTTTTTTCTTGGTTTTTAGTAAGAATTGTAGCAGCAGCATTTTGGATAAGTTGTCTGACTGTCTGATTGTCTTTTTGGGAGGCCAATGAATAAAGAACTGCAATAATCAACCCTGCAAGATATGTATATGTTTCTCTAAATCCTGCAGTGGAAGAAAATCTCTAACCTTAGCTATGTTTTTTAGATGCCAAAATGCTAATTTAGTTATACTGTAGATTTGACATTATAAAGGAAGCTGTGTTCATCATCCATGACTCGTCCAAGATTTTTAGAATGAGTTGTGGTCCGTAAATCCCTAGATTCCAGAACATTCATTCTCTGCTCCCAAATAGAATGATCTCCGTTTTGATTTTATTGAAGGAAATTATGTTGCATCCAGTCATTTACTTTTTCAAGGCACAGGCAAATTGAGTTAGTAAGATCAAACTCATTCTGTGAAAGAGCTAAATAGATCTGGCTGTCATCTACATAGGTGTTGTAGGGCACGTTGTACTGTTGAAAATTCTGACAGAGAGGGAGCATAAACAAGTTGAACAGAAGGGGCCCAAGGATAGATCCTTGAGGAACTCCATAAGGCATGTCGGTTTTTACTAAATTGTAATAGTCAATGGATAAAAAATAACTCCTGCCTTCTAGATAAGTTGTGAACAATCTGAGGACTGTACCTGAAAGCCAGAAACAATTTTCAAATTTATCTAGAAGTAAGAAATAAACACAATTTAGCAAAGCAAATAATTAATTAATTAGACATAAAGACACACATGCAAATGTTTCTTTGAATTGTCAATGTTCTATACACACTAATTAATGAAAAGTTAAATCTTGTAACAGTGTCACCTGTTAATGAGTGGGATATTTTAGGCTTAAAAGTAAACATCCAGTTCTTGAAGTTGATGTATAGGAAGCAGGTAAAATGGGCAAGTGTAAGGATCTGAGTACCAGTAAAAAAAGGTAATGTGTTACTGCCTGTGGCAATTCTCATATGTGTTTTCATGACTATCATACTTTGGAGGCCTGAAAAATTCCTCTGGGTGATTGATCCTGTTGACCCTGTTTGTACTAGTCCTGTAGTGTGCAAGTCACAGTAACTTCAAGGTTCCTGCATACAAGACACCAAGCTGTATAGTGCAAATAGTACAGTAATCTGACAACTCGGAAAGTCATGTAGTCCAAAACATTACAGGGATTTTGCTCAGTCTGTCTCATGCTTCCCTGCTGAAAAAACCCAAGTTGAGTCAAGGTTGACTTGAGATGATCAATTTAAATTTGTTATTATCATTTGTTTGCTATTTTAGTTTAGTTTTTATTCATTGGAAATGCTTAGTTTCAGTTTAGTTTTTATTAGTTTCAGTTATAGTTTTAGTTTTTTTTGTAAAGCACTGCATTAATGTTTTTGTGAGATTGTCTCAGGACGTATCTCACTGCTTTGCTTGAGGTTACCTTCTGATCCTGTGGGTCAGGGCTGCACATGCTTCTTTACCTTCTCAGTGTAAGCTAGCTTAGCCGTTCTATGTGAGCTTTTCAAGTGAACTTTAAGGTTCGTGTGATTTTTCTCCTTTAATATTGTTCCACATATTTATTCTCGTTCCACTGCAAGACACTTGCATTTATCTAAAACACAGTCATATTCAAAGTAATCCCAAACTGGACTGCGTTTTCCCCCCAACATGACACTAGCTGTGGACGGACCGCTGCAACACCGATGACTTGACTGACATACCTGCCATTTTCTGGCACAATGCAGCACAGCAAGGAAATATAAACAACCTGAAACTAGACTTCATACTAATTCATACTAATACATACTAATACATACTAATACTTGGGGCTAATACATACTAATACTTAGGGCGGTGGTGGCCTAGTGTTTAGGACGTTGCCCCTGAGAGCAGAAGGTTGCAGGTTCAAGTCCCAGCCCGGGCACCATTGAGGTAACCCTTGAGCAAGATACCGCCCCCCTCACTGCTGTGATGGGTTAAATGCAGAGGACACATTTCGTTGTGGTGCACTGTCTGCTGTGGTGTGTTCATAATGACAAACAATCACTTTCACTTTGACTACATGAGTTACACACAAAAACAAAGCACAGTTTCTCTATAAATTCAGTTAATTTTAGTTAGTTTTGTGAACTCTCTTTACAGTTTCAGTTAGTTTTCCTTTTTTGCAAAGTCTCATTTTTATTTTTATTTCAGTTAAAAAAAAGGGTTTTACTTTTAGTTTTCGTGATTTTGATTTTTGTTTTTGTTAATGATAATAACCTTGGTTGGTAGGCCCAAGCGAGGCTAAGAACAACAGAAGCTCTAATGTTTTCTGTAACATCAGTGATTGTACTGTGTGTGGCAGAGAGGCATCCTGCAGTGCACACAGGTAATGGAAGAATCGAGTGCTATTTTCTGCCTATCTATCTACGTCTCCACTCTGAATAGCTTGCAGTGTCGCCTCTTCCGAGGGTTGTACAATGTGCTGCTCTGTGTGTGTGTAATTGAATTCAGTAGGAAATAAAGGGCTGTAAGAAGAACATCTAAATGCAAGCATTACATCCATTAGTGCATTACATGTTCATTTAGGATGGGTAACTCAATCCAAATATTTATGTCATTATCAATTCTAGAGCCATTATGCTTTATCCAACTCATTACCCAAAGCCCAGAGGATGACTGTAAAAGGCCCAGGGGACATATATGTTTAGTCAAGAATAGTCCGTGTGGTTATTAGCCTGTATGACAAAAATGACAATTTAATTTAATTTAACTTTTAAATGAGCTAATTAAAATTACCATTTCTAATGTGTTAAAATGAATGTTAAAACTGATAAACTAAGGATGTTTAACAGAGACATTATTACTGATATGCAAAAGTCCTGGCACCCCTAGCAATATAACAAATGGCATGTTTTATTTGTTTTCTAAGTAAAAGAAAAACCTAATTTGAATGCACAAGTTATTTATTTGCTGAATACTGGGGGACAAACTGCAAATGTAATGGCACTTTTAACAAATTAAACTCATTTCAATGATCAGGTTCACTTGTTCACAATGTGCTCACTTAGAAAATAAACAAATCAATATGATCAATCAGGGGGTTCAACTTTTACATAACACTGTAGTATGTAAAATATTGTAACAGGACTGAGGGGGGCGTGCGTTGGTGCCGTTTGGTGTGCGTGAACTGTGTTTTGGGGGGTTATCATGTTTATTTGGGGGTTTGTGTGTGTGTGTGTTCTTGGGAATTGTTTGGGTTATTCTGTGTGTTTTGTGTGGGTTTCTGGGGTGAATGGCTGATCCACAGTCATCGAGTTGACTAGCTATTTTAGTGGCATGACTGTGGCTCAGCCATTCACAGCATGTTAGTTTCTGATGCCTTAATGCTCTATGTGTGTTACTCCAGTTGGGGGCGCACTGCTTTCAAGTTTTTTTTAAAAGCTTTATTAAAGCGACAGGCCATTGCCCAACTCATAAAAAGCATAAAAATGTTCTGTCAGTCTCCATTATTTCCCTTGACGATTATCCATGCCGGAAAATCATTACAATATATACTAGAAGCAGTGCAGTTGTGAAGTGCATGTGAGAGGACACACCTGATGTGCATGCCATTGGGGCCATTTCGGGTCAGTAGGGGAGTGGCAGGGACACTTCTTCCCTCCAGATTGGACATGCTCCGTGGGAGAGAACGACTCGGACTGTAAGAAATAACAACATAAAGCTAATTTTGTAACGCAATGCTGATATCAGAAAGCAATGTACACACTGAACATGATTCATCAACCTGTATCATCAAGTAATTATTGTTTTAGCTAAATCACTAGGTATTTTTCTTAAAGTCTTCAGTAACTACAATGAAACTAATATGTATACAGAGAAATGTTTAAATAAAACAACATGGGATGAGCTTGGATAATCACTGCAGGTTTTCTATGTTTGTAAAAAGTATTAAACTGAGTGTAAATTGTACACTAACTGAAGTATGCTACACATTTGAGTAAAGTTAGCAAGTAAACAATGTTGTTAAATCAATATTATAAATGTGGTTGCAATTAATGTCAAAAGAGTTTGTATGTCAAGCAACCCCACTTTCAGATTTTTTATCGAATGGGTTTGTGTTTGGGTATAAAATTGCACTGAGTGGTATATACCTGGCTGAGCTGGCCACAGAGTTGCGTCGTGCTCTCATTTCATAGTAGATCTCTACAGGGGATAGTTTACGACAGAACCTGTTGTCCGGGCTCCCCGGGACCAGCCGGGGACGAGATGGGGACACACCGTCAGAGGTTTCCTCTAAATGGAGGGAGAGAGAGAGAGAGAGAGAGAGAGAGAGAGAGAGAGAGAGAGAGAGAGAGAGAGACATGCAGTACACTGAGAACTAGTATAATGTTATTTCATGTCAAAAGCTGTTCATATACACACACATACACATAACTTTTCCCCATCATAACTCACCGTTCTCCTGACTGGTGGAGTCTGATGTTGAGCTGCTCTCTGACTTCACTGTGTTGTCTGTGAACCCACAAACAACAAAGCAATACATCATTGACATTTAAGCATCTAAAGCAATAGAGCTCTGATATTTAGCTACATTACTGTTTAATTTTTCCACTCATTACTTTTGTTCCCTCTTACTGCCCCTTTAATTCTTCTATCTTTCCAAGTGCTTCCCCTCTCTGCACTTATTTCACACAGCCTGCTTGAGTGACCCCCCAAAGCAACCAGACAAGTAAAGCAAATCAACTCGCCAAACTAAAAATATATATAATTTTTAAATTATGACTGAAATACAATCTGCATTTTAGACAAGGACACAAAGGACTGTGTGACACTCAAATTATTTAAAAGTTCAGATATGATGATTTTATTTTCTGTTGCAGTTCAACTGTTTTGACAGCTGGGGGTGCTACAGCCCCTTCACACCAGATGAACGGTACTTCATGATCTCTCAGAATGCACAGGCGACTGTCTATTCTTCCACTGTAAGAAGGCAGCTTGTTACATTTCGAGAAGCAGTTAGGACTGCAGCAGGACTGGTCCTCTGGGAAGGCTTAATATCCTGTAGTATTTGAATCACGAAGAGTAGAAAATACAGTCAAACCCTGTTATCTCGCCAACCCTGACTCTCGCCATGAATGGCTGCAGGACAGATTTCCTTCCTTCCAAACAAGGTTTGACTGCACAACTTCTAAAACTAATAATTGGAGATGTTTACTGGAAGCAAGAAAAATATCTTTGTAAAGCTGAAAGGAAGGAAGAATGGAACAGCAAAGGGAAGATACTATATACTGAAACATTTACTGTCTTATGCAAAAGTTTGGGCACCCCTTGATAAATAACAGGTTTAGGCGATTTTGTAATTGAAAAGATGTTGATATAATATTTTCAGTAAACATTGATGGATCTGTACTTTTTATGCCATAAATTGAACAAAAATAAAAATATAAAAACATTATTGTGGCACTGTGCAGAAGTTTGGGCACCTACATAATCAGTACTTAGTAACACCTCCTCTGGCAGATATCACAGTTTGGAAACAATTTTTAGAGCTAAAAGTCTTTCAATTCTTGTACTTGTGATTTTCTCCCATTCTTCCTGCAAAAGGCTTCTAGTTCTGTAATATTCTTTGGTCGTCTTGCATGCACAGCTCTAACCACAAATTTTCAATGATGTTTAAATCAGAGAACTGTGATGGCCATTCCAAAACCTTCAGCTTGCGTATCTTGAGGTCCATGGTGGATTTCGAGGTATTTTTAGGATCATTGTCCTGTTGTAGAAGCTCATCCTCTTTTCAGGTTCCGTTTTTTTAACAGACGGTGCTATGTTTGCTTCCAGAATTTGCTGGTATTTGGTGGAATCCATTCTTCCCTCCATCCGTGCAATGTTTCCTGAGTCACTGGCTGCAACACAACACCAAAGCATGATAGATCCACCCCCATACTTAATGGTTGGCAAGGTGTTCTTTTCATGAAATATTGCTCCTTTTTTTTCTCCAAACATGCAATTGATGATTGTGGCTAAAGATTTCTATTTTAAGAGTTCTATTCTATTTTCATCAGTCCACAGCACTTGTTTCCAAAAACACATCAGGCTTCTGTAGATGTTCTGTTGCATACTTATGATATTGGATTTTACACGCAGGTAAAGTTTTCTTCTGCTGACTCTTCCCTAAAGAACAGTGAAATGGTGCACCACCACTCCTGAGTCTGGATTTCTGCAGTCAAATGGGGATTTTGATTAGTCTTTCTGACCAACATATGTCCAAGTTCTGACCAGTTCTGTCCAAGAGTTTTCTTGGTCTTCTTTCTTTAGGTGAAGTAAATTGGAAGCCGATGACTAGGTGATTTGTAAACTGGAGTTTCGCAGTAGCTTGTACGATTGATATGAGCTTGCGCTGTGATGCTTGTTAGGAGACTGTCTGTACTATATGTGTCAGTCAACTGCGAAATGCCACAGTGGGGATGTATGATTGGCTAATGCCCCTTTTTTAATGATATACAATCTACCCCACACTTCCTGTATTGTAGTGTATTCGGTGGCTCGTGGTTCACTCTTTTTCACGTTGCACAATCTCACATGCGCGGTACAGTTTTAAAGGCAGAGCTTCGTGATCAACTTGTTCTCCAAAGTTACACTGAAAGTAATGTAGTGAAGTAAAAAGTACAGTTTTGTCTTTCAAATGTAGTGAAGTGAAAGTTCACTGGAGTCCCAAAGCTTTAGAAATGGCTTTACAATCTTTCCAGACTGATAGATCTCAATTACTTTCTTTCTCATTTGTTCCTGAATTTCTCTGGATCTCGGTATGTTGTCTAGCATTCGAGGATCGAGGTCTATTTGACTTTGTCAGGCAGGACATGTTGATTGAGAACAGGTGTGGCAGTAATCAGGCCTGGGTGTAGCAAAAGTTATTGAACTCAGGTGTGATGATTAACAGACGGATCAATCACTTTGTCACACAGGGCCATGTAGGTTTGGATTTTCTTCTCTCTTAATAATAAAATCTTTCATACAAAAACTGCATTTTGTGTTTCCTTGTGTTGCCTTTGACTAAAATTTAAATTTGTTTGATGATCTGAAACATTTAAGTGTGACAAACATGGGAAAAAAAAGTCAGGGGGCAAACACTTTTTCACATCACTGTATATCAGTAATAATGGAAGGAAACAGTCAGTTTCTCAACACTTCCTTTACAGTATAGACTGTCTTGCTTTTCTAAGGTGGACCTTTTCCAGGGTGTGTATGAATGAGGGAAACATTTCTTCCAAAATGAATGAAACACACACACACACACACACACACACACACACACACACACACACACACACACACTCACACACACATTCAAATGTTCCCACGGTCCAGACTGGCTCCCCTACTTGTGGGAGGCTAAAGTTATATGACCTGTGTTAAACTGTACTCCAACACTCCTCTCACACTTTACTATTTTTTCCTTTCTCCCACACACACACACGCACGCACGCACGCACGTACGCACGCACGCACGCATGCACGCACACACGCACGCACACACACAAACAAATTGTATGTCCTTGTTCATCTCTGTAAGCTTAACTCAGAGTGTATGATGAGAGCAAGAGAGCAGATCAAAGTTAAGCCAATCTGGTGCTGAGCCCAAACATAGTGAGCCATTCCACTGCAGACTGACAGCTGTACTGAGGTCAGTCATACTGTGTGTGTGTGTGTGTGTGTGTGTGTGTGTGTGTGTGTGTGTGTGTGTGTGTGTGTGTGTGTGTGTGT
>JBBIGC010156127.1:0-11021 GCA_037576955.1 Lepidarchus adonis
TCTCTCTCTCTCTCTCTCTCTCTCTCTCTCTCTCTCTCTCTCTCTCTCTCTCTCTCTCTCTCTCTCTCTCCCATGCTCTCGTTCCCTTTGTAACTTTGTAACTCTGTCTCTCGCCCCCCTCTGGTTTTATGCTTCACCTACAGCTATCATGAAGCGCTTGTTAGTGTCACTCAACAAGCTGCTTTGTTCTGCACTGCTTTGTGCTGATTTACTGTAAGCTGTGGTTACTCTAACCTTTGAAAGAATGTCTGAGACAACATATCTGCCATGAATTAAAGTTTGTTCAAATGTCTGCCATTGTGAAAGAGCAGTGAATCTAAATATTTTCCCCAAACGCTCATTGTGCAGGAGTCTTCCTAAAGATGATTTAAGGATACGCAGACAAAAACAGGCCGACTCTCCCCTACACTCTTCCTTTTAACTCTTCTCTCCATGTACTTTTCTAGTGTCAGTCAACAGCAGTAAATATAATAAACCCACTTGAGTGAATTCATTGTCTTTAGTCTTTGGTACCTATATCAATTTAGTTTTATTTATACAGCGCTTTTTACAACTGACGTTGTCACAGAGCAGCTTTACAGAGATTATAGAATCCGGGTTCGAGCCCCAGTGAGCAAGCGAAAGGCGACAGTGGCAAGAAAAACTCCCTAATCAATAGTTTAACTCTTTTTTTTTTAACAGCAGTGAGTGTTTTAGCCAGCAAAACGCACATTAACTTTAAAATAAATGCAAACAAAAAAATGAAATTCATCTATTTAATGCTTTTTACAACTAACATTGTCACAAAGCAGCTTTACAGAATCTGGCCCTGCTGATTAAGCCAAAGGAAACAGAGGCAATATCAACCTCCCTAAACTGTAGGAAGAAACCTTGGGAGGAACCAAGGCTTAGAAAAGGAATCCATCCTGGAATGAAATATTGACACTGTGTCTGAGTCCTGTAAAATTGGGAGGATTATTCCATGAGGCCTTGTCCACACAAGCTTCTGAATCAAGAGTTTTTCTGACGTTCGTGGCGGCAAGTGAGCATGGAGGGAAATGCCTTCAGTGTTTCTGCACGTTGAAGCGAATCAGTCCATCCACACAGGCTGCACGTTCGGATTGGCGTTGCATGTCGCGTTCGATTAATCTTTTTTTAGTGGTTCATATTTTGTAAACTGTCTTTAAGAGCATTGGCTTGGTTCCTGATCATCCACAACACATCTGACCCATCCACAGACCCTCTGAAGATATGCAAAGGTATTTGGCACCAAGTCACAGATCTTTACATCCCGTAAATCTGTCAACATGATGCTCAAATGGAATGAGATCTGAGGGACTTGAAGGCAACACCTTATACTCTTTGTCATGTTCCTCAAACCACTCCTGAACAAATGTTGTAGTGTGGCAGGGTGTGTTATTCTGTTGAAACATTCACTGCCATTAGGGTCCTGGGCCAGTATGGGCACTGTGACTGATCTGCCGTTACACAACCCCAAGTGTCGATAGCAGCGATGCACATAGCAGTAGCATAGCATCTCATAGCCAACATTAACTTTATTAGCAATTTGTGTTACTGCAGTCTGGCTGAGGCATTAGATCGATTTTTTAAACTAGCCAGCCTGCATGGATGAGTCTTGGGCACCCATGACCCCATTGCAGGTTCACTGGTTGTCTTTATTTGGATCGCTTTTGGTATCTCCAAAGCATTTCCAGGAGAATGGGATTCTCTGGAGCAGCAGTATGTGAATCTAAGTTTGACATGTGCAGTTTATGGGGGTTTATGGGGGGTTATGCAGTTTATCAATTTCACCATCATTGAACCTGTGAAAAGTTGAACAATGTCCTCTGTACTAATGATGCTCCATCCAGTACTTTTGTGATGAACTGAGCTGGAATTTGTGATCCACTACTACTCATCCAATGTCAGTACCTGACCCCACTAATGTACTAATGTACTTGTGGCTAAATGTAATCAAAGCGGGGAAAACTCTCTAATAATACCCTCCATTCCAGAAGAAAACTTTTAGATAAATTGTGCGTTTGAACCAAGGAAACAACATTAAATTAATTTAATGAAAGATAGGAATAAAAATGAAACGTTCTGTACTTTTATATCACACTGCGTTGCTTAACTGGAAGAGAGTAATGAGCTCTGCATGTTTATACGGAATTCACGTTTGTTATCATTTTCTGAGCAAAAGCCTCATTAATAGAGCAATATGTTAATGAGAGCAGCTCAGTTCCTCACAGAGGAAGTTACACTCATACTAATCTTTCTGAGAGGTGTGCATTATCATCCATTAAATATGTGTCTGTGCACTAAATCATGCATTTAATGCAGAAGTATTACACTGACTGAGCTTAGACATGTATGTGTACAAAAAAGCGATATAGGAAATCATGGTAAATACAGTCATATACTGAATCTAAGGCTAAAAAAGTGTTTTCATTCCTGTTGGGGAGGCATCTCACGTGGCTGCTCATGAACCATCCTGCAAGAACGTTATTAGTGTAGAACCTGCACTGAAGCAGGGGGTCTGAAATGAATTTATAAATGAGAAAAAATTCATGAGTTGTGGAAATATGTGACCGTTTCTGTAAGTAAATACATCCGTTAAAATGATCTGATGGTAGTTGAAGACTGAAGGAACAATGACTGATGAATATATTACTGAAGTGTTTAGTGTTCAGTGTGACATTAATGCCATAGAACATCATAAAAAGGGTTGAAATTACATTTATTGCCCCCAGTGATTTTATGTTGACAACAATGAGCAGTTCAAACAAAGTGCTTTCAGATCTCCTGAGTTTCTCATCAGGCCAAAGTAACAAATCCCTTTTTTGTTCTGTTTGTGTTTTCAGACCCAGACTACAAAGTTTCATCTCTGACCACTTTCTTACACTCACTCGCAGCACTGCATTACATGATAAATCTAGTCATTATATCTAAATCAAAATTACAAATATTAGATACTGCCTATATGAAAATATAATACATTGATGAAAAAACTTTGAATCATATACCTTTAAAGCAACATTTATCTTGATGCAGAGTATGTTACTATATATATAGAAGATATCACGTTTTGCAGCAAACCAATCTGTAGCCCCTGAAATGTCCAAATTATATTTTACTTGCACTCTAAAGACAGTTTAAACCTTTGGATTAGACACAGTTAGACACACGTCATTAGATATCTAATGTTTTTCTGTGCTTGAACTTCCACACAGTTGTTGTACAGTTAAAAACATGCTAAATGTGATTTTTTTTTTTAACTTAAGTTTTACCATAGTGCCTTGGAATAAAGTGTGTGTCTCAGACAACAAAAGAAATGTAATGGGGTATACAAGTCTACCTAACATCTTGTGCAGTCTCTGGAAAGTCACATTACCCTGAATGTGTGGCATTTTCCTAAACTTTCCAAAAGTGAGTTTGGTTCCACCTCGTGGCTGAAATAAGTAATGGCAGGCGTTGCATTCATGTAGTATTTACTTCCGGGTTACCAAGAAACAGTGCACCATATTGAAATAAAGTTACACATTTACAGTATCTGCTAATTAGTTTGTACAAAGTGTATTATTTGGTGATTTGTTACTGACTTAATGGTGCGTCAGATTTGTGTGTTCTGTAGACTTCTCCACTACAGGTTGGTCATTTTGATGTCCTCAGCTGTCTCCAGGTCGAAAGCTTTGTTTTCCAACCCTGTGAATGCCATCTCATTTTCATCCCTGCCAAAGAAAACACATCTTATATGCAGCTTGTGCTTTTACTCACTGGTCAATGTATTAGAAACCTGACGTTATACTTTAGTAACACGTGCCACTTTATCAGAAACTCCTGCCATGTACTTCCACTCATTAGCCACTTTATGAGCTCCACCGACTTTATAGATGTGCAGATACAATATAAGGTTAGTTATTTAGTAAGTTTGTTTATTTGTATGTTTAAATACCTGGTATCATTTAGGCTACAGAATAGATTTTAGGGTTTATTCACATTTTACATTTACCAACCAGGTAAACTTAACTGTTCCATGGTCTCAGCTGAGGTTCAAATGCAAGCTTTTCTTTGGACTTTCATTGGACTTTGAGTGAAGTGGGGCAGGAGGGTTTGGTTTACCCACCAAGAAAGAGCCAAATCTATTGTACTCCCAGCTGTGGATTCACCCTGATGGTAGAGCCAACATTTATACAATTACTCCATTAAGGAGCCACAGACTTATTCACCATTTATCAGCCCCCTGTTTTAACAATGACTGGTTTCAGAACACAACTGTTGAGCACATATTATCTGAGTGGTGGCCCATTCAGTTTTTATGTGTCAACATCAATGTTAGGTTGAGAGGGTTCCACCACCTAACTCAGTCCAGCATGTGGTCAGGCACTGACCATTAATGAAGAGCTCTACATGTTTCAAGTGTAACTTTTAGTAAGAAAGCTGATGCTTTTCTGATGACCTGTGCTAACACTGGACTGGTTAATCATTGTGTTGGATGTAGTGCTTCGTCCACAGGTGAAAGAAGAGTGTTAGACACATGCTTTATGGCTGGGAGTTCTGTAATGATTTGGCAACTGTTGGTGCACGATAAGAAGTTAGACAGTATCTGAACATGTGCAAAGATAAAACAAAAACGTGCCTCATAAAAGACTATAAAACCTTCATAACAGCAAAGCCATTAAGTAGCAAATCAATCTTCTAAAGTTTTGCTTAAACCCCCAAAAAACCCAATCTTGTCATTCTCCCAAAATACCACAAAAAACACAAAAAGTGTCATAACAGGAACAACCTCCAGTCACATTAGGCTTCATGTTTAAAGAAAGCAGTACAAAAACCTTTTATACTCACTTTTCTTTGAAAAAGAGCCTTTTCACAATAAGGAGGATAAAGACAATGAAGAGGAAACCCACCACAGCAGCCAGTCCCACCAGCCATGGCTGCAGGGTCACTTTCTCTTGAGCTCCAGTGCGCAGGTCACCTGTGTGGCCAACATGCAATCAGGCACTTTATCTAACATATAACTAACATGTAACAGTACAATGCTATGTATTGTATGATATGAGTTGTGCTTTGTTTTTAGTCTAGTGTGCTAACTGCTAATGAAACCAGTCTGAATGAATCAGAAATATTCTCAGATACTGTACTTATATCACATAGAACGATCTAATAAACTGAAATACAGTTGCATGTCCATGTGTCAATGTATGGTACATTTTTACACCCTGTGGTTTGTTTTGATTAGTCAAAAAAAAAGTTTGAATCAAGATAACACTATTAAATTGAGATAAATGGCTACTTGGTATAATAACTTGCTATTAACATTCAGTCAATATTCTTTATAGTTTATTCATTGATTAACATGCCCTTTAGTCAACAGAAGATAATTACACTATGTACACTACATAATCACTGAAGACCCGACAATGTCTGCATAAAATGACAGATTTATGAGTAGCTCAGAGTAAAGGAGGGTAGCAACTTACTCTTCACATGTATATAAAAGTTTTGGCACCCCTAGCCAAATGGCTTTTTAAAAAAGTGAAAATCCTCTAGAAATCACACACTTCTGCATTTTTTTAAAGTAGAAACTTTTTGTGTCCTCTGTAAATATGTGGTTTTTTTCCACAACAATTAATTGACTGTGGCACCCAACTACTAAACTACAGGAAACGACTACTAAATTACAAGGACTAATGTAAAAAAAATATTTTTTTGAATTATTTTTAAACATTACTCCTTGAATAAAATAGGCAATTCAGTCACATCAGGAAAAAATCCACTGTTTTACTGATTAATCAGTTTCACCTCAGTCTGTAACATTAAGCTAATATTTTCTATTTTCACTTGTATTGGTTCAGCATCTGGACTGATTCACCATGGCTCCCAACTCTCACTTTTCAGTTATGTCTAGTATGAGTATGAATTGTGATTATTCTACAAATACCTAATTGTAAGGATTCCTTTGAATTTACAGACCTTTGTAAATCAAGTTTAAAATGTGATCAGTGATTTGATTTTACTCACCTGTTCTTGCCTGGCAAATGGAGATTGACAGCAATAAGCAAATGAAGAGATTCCTGAGATGAAACATTTTTACTCTCTTTAGCACCTGGTTCTTCAGTAAACAGTGTGTGTCTGTTCCTCTAAAGAGCAAAGTGCAGGTAGAATAAGAGCGAGCTACATAGGGCACGTCATCGGCACAGCCCTCAGATAACTAAATGACATTTGTTGCACATGTATGCTGTAAAGTTCTGTATTTAGGGCCATAGTTTGGAAATGAACATAAATGCAGACTGATCAAAATTCTCAGTCACACACACACATTTACAATATAATTTCTTTTCTTTTTTTTTTATGAAAAAAAATAATTATTTGAAATTCAACAAGTCAATTACTGAGAAGAAAACATTCAAAAGAGTGAAATGGTTTACAGTGGAAGTGATAGGTATGTCTTCAACACAAATATAGCCATTTTGATTTACTGTCCAAAATGAGCAGAGGACATGAACATCTTATGAGTTTTTAAATGTAATAATCATGGTCATAGATGAAAGTCTGAAAAAGACGCTAAAACAACATTTCATACAGTACTGAGTGAACACAGAATTATCTCAGATACATACACTCAGTTCTGTTCCTGCTTCTTGTCAACTACATCTTTTTTCAATAAATACAAGAACAAATACTTTTAAAATATTTCATTTGTTTAACTATATCTACTTTTAAGACGTTTGAAAATCTGATGTTTTCAAATAAAAATATAGAAAATTTCAAATGGTTCACAAACTTTCCAACACTACTGTAGCTTATACAGTAACAGGCCAGAGAATCAGAGATGAGTAGATTAGCTTTCTTGAGTATTTTTTTGTATAAGTAAAGTATACATGTGAGGAACATTTAGTTACTAATTCTATAATGTATGTTTGTTTATTTTGCTGGTAAAGTGTCTTGAACTTTAACTGGTCGCACCTCTGAGTGTGGTTTTTTTGTTTAATATTAAATTATAGAGTATTTACTAAATTATTCATTTTTCTGAAGGTATGTTACTAAGCTAATTATGCCCAGAGTTAAAGTTCAATCTGACATGTTTAGATATTTTGATAATATCTAACAGGTTGAGTCATTCTCCAGTCGGAGCTTGTAGGTAAGATTCAGACGTTTGGTTTCTAGATTGGCGAGCTTGGCTTGTTTGCTGATGCCTTTAGCATGTTGCTAACTTGCTAAATGTGTGTTCCTTTGTCTTTGTTGAAGGAAGATAGATGGTGTTACCTCTCATAACAGGTCAGATCTTGAGGAAGTTCCAGCCAGAGAGAAGTGTGGAGGGGTGTTAGGTCCTTTTAAACCCCTAATGTTGACCACACCTCTTCAGATGGACCATTCTGGGTTGGGAGTGCTGTGATTCTGACCACAGCAACCCTAAGAACCTAAGCTAAGTTAGCCAAAACAGCAGCTTTGATTGACGTAGCACAAGCTTAGTACATGAGCTAAGATGGACAGCTTACATTTCATTTGTTGACATTTCAAGGACAGAGGTAAGCCCTGACTGGTGTCTGTAGAAATAATAAGGTTTCTGGAAATGAGGTCATCACTTCCTTCCTTAAGAGCTAAATGGACAGCTTGTGGAATTATCAGACTAAATACAGTTTGATTAACATTAGCATAAGCTAAGCTATGAGCTATGATGGACAGCACAGAAGTGACTGATGCAGGCACAGAAGAGGACAGTCACTAGTCTAAACAAAATGTATAAGGTCTCCTATACAAACCCAGAGCAATTGGGTGAATTTTGTGAGTTGTCAGGTACTGACAATGTCATGCCACCGAGACCCTCACTCAACCCTGGGATTTTCGGAGGAGACTTCTGAACTTCAGAACATGGCAGGAATGCCATAGATTCACCTGTTTTTGTAACTTATGAGAATTTGTAAGTAAATATTCTTCTGTTTTTTATATCAAATGCTATTCTGACTCATTCTTCATGTGGAAAATAATTATTTAGATAAGATATTAGTTATGTCAATAGAGTTTGAACATTTATTTCAAAAGGTAATTTTGGCCAAATATGTGTCAAACAGTTGCCTACTCTACTTCAACAGGCACTAGCAGGAAGTGACACGCCTACCTAGGGGATAAAAACATTATAATTGTATATCACACATACAAATTAAAATATAATCATACCAAGTTTCATGCAAAATAAGTTAATGATATTATCAACCAAAAATCATTAGCAAAAGATAATAACATGCTATATAATGAATAATTATAATTAATGAATTATATTGAAATGATCAGTAATTATATATGCACAGCAAAGTTCTCTGCTTCATACACACAAAGTGCATGCAACTGACTGGCCTGACATCAGTCCAGATCTTCCTCCTGTTGAGCAGCTGAAGTCTTGTATTTGGCACAGATGGGTAAGAATTTCACTTGCAAAACTGCAACAATTATTTTCAAAACTGCTTTTATTATTTTGGGTTGTGGGGAAGCTGGATCTGATCTCAGGCAACTACAGATACACCCTGGACCAGAGGTCAACCCATCGCAGGCAAGTACTGTCCTCAGTTCATAAAAAAGGATATAAGGTGATGTAGCACAGTGATAAACATGATCTGTTCTGAGTTTTCTGAACACGTCTATTAAAGTTGGTCAGTGAAAATGTGTAAAGGTTAAAGAGATAAACAAACCACATTGTTTTTTATTTCATTTTACAAAACATTTTACAGAAATGAGTTTGTGCATGAGCTATTATTTTGCTGAAGTAACATGAAAAATGGTTTTACTTGAGTATGAGGTTTAGGCTTCTCAACAGCTGATTAATCCAAAGCATAATAATGAAATAAAGAAACATATGAGTTATATTTAAATGGATGCATTTTATTGAGTGAATCTAAATGAACCTGGTAATCACCTAGAAGAAACATCTGATGTCTGTGCTGCCAACAAGGGTTTTGCCACCAAGTACTAATTCTTGTTTTGCTAGGGGATCAAATACTTATTTCACTCAAGGAATTACAAATCAATTTATATATATCGTGTGCTTTTCTGGATTTCCTTTTTGGATATTTTTTACTTTTTGGATATTATTGTTGAAATAAACGTACCATTAAAATTATAGACTGTTCATTTCTTTGTCAGTCAGCAAACTTACAAAATCAGAGAGGGGTCAAATAATCATTTCCTTCACTGTATGTAGTAGGAGTGGATCAAGGTCAAAGCTCTTTTCTTATCTTAATAGAGATGAATACTTAGGAACCCAATCAGAAGCAACATAAATCCACTGGAAGGTGAGGTGACTAACACTGACTGTGGCAACACTAGATGGCTAGACATCTGGGTGCCAGCATCTCAAAAAAGGCAGGTCCTTGAGGTTACATTTTGTACCTAAATAGGTTTGTCTCATGGGAATGGGGCAGAATGGGTGCATCTTGTCTTAATACAACATTTTAAAATAGAAAAGGAAAAGAGGAAGCTTAGACCCGAGGGCTGAAATCAGTAAAACTAACTATAGTTATAGAGTAACTATAACCTAAGAGCATAATGTTAATGTTTTGGCAACAAGGTTTTGTTGTCACAGTGAAAATATATGTTCCTGTACCTGGAAGTCGCTTTGGACAAAAGCGTCAACCAAATAAATGAATGTAAATGTAAATGTATATGTAATAAATGTCACAGTTTTACATCAAGATACTAATTTATAGATGATAAGTAAGGGATATATGTTGATAATGCATATTGAAGTGACTGCCTTCAATATTGTCCAGCACCTTGTTTAGTCCTCCTGACTAGAAGCATGTTTGGTGTGTGTGTCTGTCTGTCTGTCTTTCTGAATTACAGTGCCTAGCTTTAAATTCTGCTTTAAAGTTGATGAGAAAAGTGTAATCCTCCAGGGTAATCCTCTCTCTCAGCCCAAACTCCACTGACTGTTTATCATCCCCTTGTGGGTTTACAGACTCACAATAAAAGCCTCTATTTAGCCAAAGGGTGGGTATGTATAAATATCATCAGTTACATAATTTATGCAGAGAATCACTGATCAAGAACAGTAATAAACATATATTTTATATACAATAGGGCACAAGCACAAAAAGTATGAAAACTGCAGAAAAAATGCCTATATGGTGTGGGTCAAGACAACATCTGCACACATCACCAGTATTACTGTGTATTACAAGTTCAGAAATATCCAGACAGCTCTTTAAGGCAAAGTGACGCGGTGTTTAATGGCGCACACACAGCTTGTATATTCTCTGTGGAAAAACATCACCTACACAATGGAAAACAGGGTCCTCAACTTGCGTTGTACTTGACTTATAAAAATGTGTGGTTATGTCACTGGCTTAAAATAAATAATAAATATTAAGTATAATAAGCATTATTGTAATATACGGTATAAGAATGCAGTTGAAGGCCTAGTAAATGCTTTACAGTAATAGCAAGCACCAGCTCGTGCAGTGTGTGTGATTCGGCTGCTTGCAGGCACAATGAGACAGAAGGGGGGTTTACAAAATTTTTTTTCACTGTTATTGCTGTATTGTTTATGTTTTATTCACCGTTAGTGTTGGATAAGAGTTCATGTGAATTGGTGGGTGAGATGGGGGGTTAATAGTGCACTGTGTTGAATAAGAGTTCATTTGGATGGTGGGTGAGATGGGGGTTAATAGTGCACTTTGTTGGATAAGAGTTCATGTGGATTGGTGGGTGAGATGGGGGGGTTAATAGTGCACTGTGTTGAATAAGAGTTCATGTGTGTTGGTGGGTGAGATGGGGGTTAATAGTGCACTGTGTTGAATAAGAGTTCATGTGGATTGGTGGGGAAAATGGGGGTTAATAGTGCACTGTGTTGAATAAGAGTCATGTGGATCGGTGGGTGAGATGGGGGTTAATAGTGCACTGTGTTGAATAAGAGTTCATGTGGATTGGTGGGGAAAATGGGGGTTAATAGTGCACTGTGTTGAATAAGAGTCATGTGGATCGGTGGGTGAGATGGGGGTTAATAGTGCACTGTGTTGAATAAGAGTTCATGTGGATTGGTGGGG
>JBBIGC010156146.1:0-17344 GCA_037576955.1 Lepidarchus adonis
TTTCAGTAGAAAAAGCTCACAAAGAGCTTTCCGATGATATATATAACTCAATTTTGCCCAAAATGTCACTTATGCCCTTTTGGCTCTCAACCCTCAAAATGTATTTCACGCGTGAATTACGTATCATTTTGTGGCTTAGATAAGGTGCTCACTGACAGCAGCAGTCTGATATCAATCTTCAACAAATCCTGGAAACAAGCAGTAGCTTTTTTTAACTACGGCTAGCAGTATGGCATGCATTCTGTGCCAAAATACCCCAGGAATAATTTTTAATGCGTCCAAACGTAAATAAAACGTCTTAACAGTTTCATTTTGCATCTGAGATCCAATCAGGTCTCTGTTTGTCAATACATTTGTATTTTAATAAGAGCGCATAACCACACCTGACCAAATGCAATGTCCATATTCATGTTATAATGTATGCATCTACACAGTGACACCTCATCTGCACAAAGGGGTTTTTATTAACAGAATGTGAAAAATTATGTATGCCTTGTGGCCAGTGTGTTCAGTATGTAAACTTTAAGAAAACACGGTTTGGCAAAATATTTTATTCTATTATTTATTATCCTTTTAAGCTCCAAATAAAAAGTGTATTTTGCTGTTATAATTTGTATTACATATTTTTCAGTGAAATGTGAAAATCTAGAAATAATTTGTAAAAGAAATACATTCTGTTGATGGAATAAGCTGCTTTCCACCATGGCTAAATTTCAGTTTGCATGCTATGAGGGGCTGACAAAATATTTAAATTAAATATTTAATAATAAATTAATTTAAAAAGAGATACATCTATAAAAAAAATCTGTAATTTAGAAGATTTGATAATAAACATATAATTCCACTTTTAAAAAGACTAGAGACTTCCAAAGTCATTCATGTCTACTACTATATATAAAATAAATCTCACCCTCTTTTAGTGACACATTGCAAATTCAGCTTTTAAGGTAATGAATCATTTGTCTGATTACATAATTGAAATATATGGACATGTGATGTTTTGATAATTATAGGCAATTTCTTTTCATGTAGGCATACGTGATAATTTTACAAATGCAGACAAACATTTATGAGGTGTTTTGGAATTATATTATATTGTATGGACAAGTGTATAAATATACATATGTATATTTATACATATATTTATAATTATAAATAGTATATGCATATCATTTTATATGTACAAAAATACTTAGATATATATATTGTTAACACTTGTCTTATATTTATAAATATAAATTCATATCATGTTCAAATTCCTTATATGTGTTTACTCACATACTTGGCCAATAAACATGATTGTGATTCTGATGAATGCATGCCAAAATATAATAACATAACTGCCTCTGTAATGTCAGCCTGCTTTGTATTAAAATTTCCCATCCACCACAAATGTGGCAGCTCTGAGCAGACAGTAACAGTGGCACCATTTAAAGTGGAAATAAGGAGTTATAGGTTTATCTGGTAAAGCGAGTTTTTTTGCTCAAAACTAAGAGCCACAAAGCAGGGTTTCTCAGTTTAGCGAGGTCATTCAAGCCCAAAGTTTAGCCTGTCCAATAGGTAAAGAGTTTTGGGAGATTCCTGTTGGACCAAGCACAACTTTGGGCTGTAGTTCTCAGATAATGTGAGAAACCAAAGCTTTGTGACATTCAGCCCTGTTCTTTTCATGGAGGTTGACAGCAGCAGCACTCACGTGAGTGAGAACAAAACATGGAGGCACAAAAGCCTCAGTCAGGTGACATGTACTGTTCACAGAAAGGCTCAAAAAATTCAGGAGGACCTTCACAGCACCGTGCCATCTAATCTATTACCCCATACACGGCCCTCTCTCCTGCCTGCTTTCAGGTGTTGCCAGCGGTGATGAATAATGAGGAGTGTGGAGAAGTAAAGACATAGCTCAGCTTAATCAACAGGAGGCCTTTGAATCGAAGTGAAGTGAATGGAAAGAACCAAATCAGTAATGTTCAGCTGTTTGTCCGTGAACATGGGGAGACAGAACACAGTAAATGTCAACTATCACACCATAGAAAAAGAGCTTTTGCAACGTAACAGACTCTCTTGATCTATTCTATATTATATCTGTAAGTGGACAGTGGACCCTGGTGTAAGTGGGCTACCCTATATTATATGTATATATACAGTGCCTTCTATAATTATTGGCATTACTGGCATTACTGGCATTATTGGCATTATTGGCATTATTGGCATTATTGGTTTAGATGTGATTTTCTAATAAAGACACCAGACACAGAATCAAGCTTCAGCAGCCAAGGATCAGACCACCAAAACTTTGGACTTTGCCCACTCTCTTTGTCTCACCTGTCACCTAGGACCAGTTTGTTTTGGGAGATTCTACCAGGGGGCATAAAGCCCCCAACAACAGAGCTCCCAGGATCATTGGGATAAGTGATGAATAATGTCTTTTATGATCCTGATATACATGCAATGTGCAAATAAATCCTGAATCAACCTTGAATTATTATAACTGACTCATTTTCTGGCAATAAGAACCAGTGGTTGTGATTTCTACCAATATAGCCACAAAAGGAACGGAAATAAACCGTTAAGGAGCAGAAACAATATCTAAACACAAAGAGATTCTAACCAACCTAACCAAAAATCTAACAAACATTCTAACAGGACAATGATCCAAAACTTAAGGCAAAGTCGACCTGTCATTGGCTATAGCAAAATAAAGTGAAGGTTCTGGAGATTCTCAGTCTTCTGACCTCAGTATCATTGAGCCACTCTGGCAATCCAGCGGTTCATGCAAGAACCCAAGAATTTACAGGAACTGGAGGCTTTTTGCAACAAGAATGAGCAGCTTTACTGTCTGAGAAGATAAAGGGCCTCATCCACAACTACCACAAAAGACTTCTGTCATTGATGTTAAAGGGGGCAATACACTGTGTTAAGAACTGGGGTGTGTAAACTTTTGATCAGAGTCATTTGGGCAGTTTGTGTAGTGATTAGGATTTTAAAAGAGTAAACACAGTTGATTGATAATAAATGACTTCATCCAACCACTAACCATGAGTGAAAGAAAAGTTTTTGTGTTATCATTCATATTTTCTGAAAAATGGTTAAGAAATCTTAAATTCTGTCAGGATATGTAAACTTATGAGCACAACTGTACATGGAATATACATACTTCTACATCACAAAGTGATCATAGTCCAAGAAAAGATCACATTACAGCATATAATTCAAACAAGTCTCAGTGCTTCCTGTGGGAATCTCCACCTTCTTCAGGACTTTGCGGTTTTGTTTAAATGGGCCACCAGAAGGCAGCAGCGGATGGATGACACTAGGATGTTGATCATAAAGGTAGAGCTAGAGAAGCAGCAGAGCACAGACACAGAAGTATTCAGATACATAACATGGTCCATCTTGCTACTCTTCCATGAACCTTATCCCAGTCGTTTTTTTTCTGAGAGTCGCTGAACTCAGTTAAGCTTAGGAAGACTTAAGGTTCTTCAGATGTTCTGAATCCTTGGTGACTCCCTTGTGGTTTAGTTCTGCACCACTGGAGAAAATTTGCCAGACTGTGTCATATGTACAAACAGTGATTGTATAGTTCTCAGATAAGTTATGGGACCAAGCACATGCACAAAGAGTTTTCCCGACATGCTGAGTAAGCTGAAAGCTATGTAGAGATTCAAGAGAGTTTTTATTGTCAGTACAGCAGTAACACAGTTCACAGTGGATTGAAATGGCGTTTCACACAAACCCCACCCTGGTGCAGTTGTAAAACAAAAAAAGTCAAATATAACAACAACAAAATACTCAAAAACAACTATGCATATATTTTTAAATGAAAAGAAGATATAAAGAAAATAAATCTATATATGTAAACTAACACAGAAGAACAATAGACATTTGTAACATATGACATGTAGTTCCTCATACGCGTGCAAGAGAAAGACAATCCTCTTCAAGTAACTTAAAAGGCTGTTTATTTAAAGAACCCACAATACAAGTGAAACAGACTGGACAGTACTTGGAACGTTCTGCAATATTCCTGGGGTTCTCCATTTGTAAATAGCACCTGTAGTTGTGGTTTATTAATTGTGCTTTGTCATCTCTGCTATATATTGTACAGATTCAGCTTCTTATAGTATTTCATTTCAAGGGAGGTTTATTTTTAACTGGCTGTATACAGGTTTTCTGCATCCTTCTGTTAATTACACTCACTGGCCACTTGATTAGGTACAATTGTTCAATTGTTTAACACAAATAGCTACATCACATGGCAGCAACTCAATGCATTTAGGCAACTAGACGTAGAGAAGAGAAGTGGCTGAAGTTCAGACTGAGCATCAGAATGGGGAAGGGATTATTAAAGTGAATTTGAACGTGGTATGGTTGTTGGTGTTGGAAAGGCTGGTATGGCTGGTTCACTGTTGATCAACTGGGTTTTTCACACACATCCCTCTCTAAGGTTTACAGAAAAAAAGAGAAGAGAATCAGCATGATAGAAAAGCAGTAGCTCAAATAACCGCCCGTTTCAACCAAGGTAAGCAGACTACCATCTGTGGGCACACAACACGTCAACCCTTGAAGCAGATGGGCTACAGCAGCAGAAGACCAAACTGGGAAACAGGAAACTGAGGCTACAATTCGCACAGACTCATCAAAACTGGACAACACAAGATTGGAAAAACGTTGCCTGGTCTGACAAGTCTCGTTTTCAGCAATGACATTCAGATGTGGCGTCAGAATTTGGCCTAAACAACATGAAATTATGGATCCATCTTGCCTTGTGTCAGCAGATCAAGCTGGGGATGTGGTGTAATGTGTTCTGGTTACGTGAACGTTGGTGTGTGTGGCTGGAGGTGGATGACTAGACTCACCACGCTCATGTTGACCGTTTCAGTTAATAACCCGGTGAATCTAGTCATACACCACCATCTCTCACACTTGGACTTGAGTGCTATGTACAAACTCTCCTGCAGAGGGCGCAGCGGTACCAAAGTACTTTTCAGAGCTCGGAAATAAACCAGAAGCAGGCTGCGTCCTGTATTTGTGCACTAAACCCTTGTGTCAAGTTTACATTCTTTCTCTTGGTGAATTTTGAAAAATGGAAATTTGTCACAATACTTAGTGGTACCATAACTGTGAGGCTTGTGTTTTGGAAACTATGGCAAGGTCACATAATCTGATAGTGGCCTTCAGAAATGGCGACCACTCCACAAGCAGCAGCCTGTTGAATTTATTTGCAAAATCTGTACTGATTATGAAATGTTGTTGCATAAAATATCACCTGGAAAATATCTGATCACTCTATCACAAGTTTTACACCAGTTAAAGTTAAAGTTAAAGTTAAAGGATGAGGAGGGATGTCCTCCCCCCAAAATAAAAACAGTCAAAATCATCCCAATTCTAAACGAACATCCCCCCGTTCCATCCCTTGTGCTAGTTTATTAATTGTGAATTGAGTAAAGTACCATGGGAACCCAGAATTTCAATTTGAAGATCTCTGAGCACACTCACTCATGGTCATCAGGGGTTTTATACTATTCAGATCAGGGTATTTTGTCACCCATCAAACCAGTTTCAACCAGTTTCAGCTGTTAATGTCATGTGTGTTAGGTGCCACAGATTCTGGGTGGATCAGAGATTTTGTAGCGTAAATCAGATGATGACTGTTTCATCCATGATGGAAGTTTTGCTTAACATGATGATGTTTTTTGAGAATAATGAGGTCACAGGGCCATACATAGTTTGCAAAAAATATCCACATTTTTATTTCATATACAGGCTGGTATTTTACATACAAAAATATAAAATACTAACAAATCATTTTAAAATATTTAAGGAAATATTAATACATTAATAATATACAGTGGAGGAATGATTTAACCACTTTTTGATTTTGTAAGTTTGCCCACTGACAAAGAAATAAACTGTCCATAATTTGAATGGCAGATTTATTTTAACAGTGAGAGATAGAATATCAAATAGAAAATCCAGGAAAATCACATTATATAAAATATATAAACTAATTTGAAGTGAAACAAGTATTTGATTCGCTACCAACCATTAAGAGGTTTGGCTCCCCCAGATCGGTTATATACTCCTAATTTCAACTCGTCACCCACATTAAAGACACCTGTCTCAACTAGTCACCTGTATAAAGCACACCTGTCCACAGACTCAGTCAATCAATCAGACTCTGACCTCTCCACCATGTGCAAGAACAAAGAGCTGTCTATGGATTTCAGGGACAAGATTGTAGCCCTGCACAAGGCTGGAATGGGCTACAAAACCTGGTTTAGAAGTAGACAACTGTTTGTGCAATTGTTTGAAAATGGAAGAAACTCAAAATGACAATCAATCACCCCAGAGGGTGAGAATGTTATTGAGAAAGATCAACCTAGAACTACACGGGAGGAGCTTGTGAATGATCCCGAGGCAGCTGGGACCGCAGTCACAAAAAAAAACATTGGTAACACACTACGCCTCAATGGATTAAAATCTTGCAGTGCCGACAAAGTTCTCCTGCTCAAGAAGGCACATGTGAAGCCCGTCTTGAATGAACAATGAACATCTGAATGATTCAGAAAGTGCTTGGAAGAAGGTTCTGTGGTCAGATGAGACCAAAATCGAGCTCTGTGGCATCAACTCAACTCGCCATGTTTGGAGGAAGGCAATTGCTGACTATGACCCCAAGAACATCATCCCCACTGTCAAGCATGGAGGTGGAAACATTATGCTTTGGGGGTGTTTTTCTGCTAAGGTCACAGGTCAACTTCACTGCATCGATGGGAGGATGGATGGGCCAAGTACTTTAAAATCTTAAGAGAGAACCTGCTTCTCTCTGCCAGGACACTGAAAATTGGTCGTGGATTGGTGTTCCAGCATGACAATGACCCAAAGCAAACAGCCAAGACAACAAAGGAGTGGCTCAAGAAGAAGTGCATTAAGGTCATGGAGTGGCCTAGCCAGTCTCTGGACCTTAATCCTATAGGAAACCTGTGGAGAGAGCTAAGCTTTGAGTTTTCAAGCAACAGCATTGGAACCTTAATGATTTAGAGCTGATCTGCAAAGAGGAATGGACCAAAATTCCTCCTGCTATGTGGTCAACCTGGTCAAACCTGGGCATCAACTACAAGAAACGTCTGACTTATATGATATAATACATATATTTATATATGTATTATGAATATAATATATTTTTCCTGTGGTCAGTCTTTCTTCCCATGTCTTCATCAAGCCCTGTTTTGAGGTTGGGACTTTTTGCAAGCTGCAGTAAATATGTGATATCACCCTCATAGAGATTTGGGCTGGAATTACTATTTGTTTCAAACGTCCAAAACACCTACAAAGTCTACTTTTATAATACTAAATGCAAACCCCATTACCAACACAACATTTCTTAGTTTTAAAGTTTTACTGACCAACATAATTATATATTGAAAATATACACAAATTTAGAATTTAATGGCTACAACAAATTCAACAAAAGTTGGTACAAAGAAATGTTTACCATTATGTAACATTACATTTCTTTTTAATAACAAGTTTATTTTAATTGTAATTATTTTAAAAATTGTCCAGTTCTGCTCCTACAACGGAGTCGGCCTTCCTGATCAGTTTGTTCAGCCTGTTCCTATCGGCTACTTTTCCACTGCTCCCCTAGCACCATGGTGTAGAAAATGGCACTGGCCACAACTGTTAGGTAGAACATCTGTAACATGGTGTTACAGACCCTGAAGGACTTCAGTCTGCGCAGGAAGTACAGTCTGCTCTGACCCTTCCTGTATGTGCCCAGTGTGTTCTGTGACCAGTCCAGTTTATTGTCAATGTGGACCCCCAGGTACTTGTAATCCTGTACGATCTCCACCTCCACCCCCTGATGGATATGGGGGTGACTGGAGATTGTGATCTTCTCAGGTCCACAACCAGTTCTTTAGTTTTGCTGATGTTGAGCTGCAGCTGATTCAGCTCAGACTGTCCACCACTCTCCGGTATTCCCGCTCATCACCGTTCCTGATACATCCAACCACAGCAGAGTCATCAGTGAACTTCTGCAGGTGGCAGCCCTTGGAGATAGCCAAGATAGCTAGCAGCAAACACCACACCACCAACAGCAAGGCATGCCCTGGCAGGATTAGTCAAGCCCAACAGCAAGGCATGCCCTGGCAGGATTAGTCAAGCCCAACAACAAGCACCAACCTCCTCAGCAAAAGAGGATCTGTATAGTGCAGTGGTGGCATAGTGGTTAGGACATTGTGGTCACAAGTCAAAAGGTCAAAAGGTCGCAGTTTCAAGTCCCAGTCTGGGCACCACTGAGGAACCCTTGAGCAAAGTACCCCGTCCCCACTTCACTGCTCCCCGGGCGCCTCTGTTGACGGCAGCTCACTGCCCATGTGTGATGGGTTAAATGCAAAGAATAAATTTCCCACTTGTGGGACAATAAGGGATAATAAATAAATAAATATACTCACACCAGGCAAAGATTAGCAGACCTTAGGACACAGCTGGTCCCAGACATCGTTGTGTGGTCCATGGTGGAGAAGAAGGTTCTGTTCATCAAGCTAACAGTCCCTTGGGAAGCAGCCCATGAAAGGAAGCACTTAAAATATGCAGAGTTGTCAGCAGAGCAGAGCACCAGGAGGCTGCCTGGAAAGCTAGAGTCCGCCCTGCGGAGATCAGTTGCTGGGGTGCAGGAGTGACAAACTTGTGGTTGAGGGAAGTCACAAAACCACTGGGAGAGAAAGCGGAGAAATGGAGCTACAAGTTTCGGCTGCGGACAATAAGCATTGGTTGGGGGCCAACACTGCAATAAAGGCAGCTGCAGGGGGTGGCGAGCAGACTATCACATTCTAAATTTGTGTTTATTGACAAAATACACTTAAGTTGATCAGTGAAATTATTGACGATCATTTCTTTGTACTTTGTTGGTTAAATAAAGGTTTGTGTGAATTAACACATCAGAGATTTTTGGTTTTTAATGCACTTTTCTAGAAAAACAGTTAATTCCGTCATTACAAAGTTATGTAAATGAGTAGGGACCCACACTGCGCTGGTATAACTGCTCTGTAAATACACAGGAAGTGCAGGCAATGAAGGTCTGAAATGAGAGGATGAAACATGCTGAGGTGAGGGCTTTGAGGCCTTAGAGAATGGTGTCACTCACCACTAGGCAGATCCGATTGCTGGGGCCATTTCCTGTTTGTAAAGGGGCTTCTACAAGCCTGCACATGTGCAAGACTGACTTTGACACAGCTCTTCAGTGAGGCCAAGCTACAGTTTAAGGACCAGGGGAATGTGATGACGGTGTTCAGGACAGTCAACCTGCTCTGCCTGGCGTTATCACTGTCCTCTGCAGGTGAGTTTCATTATTATCTATTACTCACTTAATATGTGATACCACATCAAATAAGATCTCAGATTTTTTAAAATTGAAACTAGTATTTGGGAATCTGGGACATATTTTGTGTTGTTCATCATATATTCTGCTTCTGATTGTGCTCTGGTTGTCATGACATGCAACAGTACTATTCTGCACAGCCATCAACTCTTGGAACATCAAATAAAAATATTGCAACACAAGTTATTCTGAGCCTCAACTGTCACTCTGATATCAAGGCGCATATTCTGATGTTGCTTTTATCTTTTACTTTGAATTTGAACAATGAAAACAACTGTTATTTCTTTCTATGTTGGTAGAGGAAGCTTCCAACAAACAGCCAGGCTTTTTAGTGAAACAGATTTCTCGGCTAAGATTTTTTTTATTGTTTTATCAGGAGCTCCAGGCATTTTAGATTCACCAGGTATAACATTTCTTATAATCTCACGTTTTCATTGTAGAAACATGCAGCTGCAGTTCAAGCTGCTGGAGGTAGAAACCTTAGCTTAATTTTAATGGGTTAAGCTAAATTTAGAGCCAAAATGTTTATCCCCATTTTAATATATATATAATATATATATTTTCCCTTTTTAACTCATTTTTCTGAGCCACTAGAAATGGAAAAATTTAATTCATTTCAATTGTAAGTTAAAGTTGCTTCATTGATCTTTAAATTGAAAATTTTGGATAAGTATTTGTTCCGACAGTGGCAGGATACTGCTGCACATTCAAGAATATAATTGACCAGGAATTTTGTTTGCACATTGCATTCTCATCCATTCTTATTGTGGACAGACTGATCTGAAACTCATATTCCTAGCTCTAAAATACACTATGCAGTTATTTATAATGCTGTTGGAGAAATTAGTTATAACTAAAAAAAAAACAAAAGTGTATTTCACTGCTTATTTCAACAGAATTTATCAACAATCATATTCATATTATTCTTTATTCTGTAGAAGTAAATACTTGTTCTGTTCTTCTCTAAGTTAGACAGATGTACTGTGTATATAGAAGTTAATTATGGAATTATGGTTCAATTATTGAATACCTGTAAAAAAATAATAATTATCAACTTAATTTTATTGAAATTCTGCCTTTTACAGTAATTCAAGTTTTACTCAAATAAAAAAAATAAAATAAGTTTAATAACTTGCTTTAAAACCTCATTCTATAAAAAATATAGTTTTAATAAAGATATTAAAGTTTTAATATAAGATATTAAAGATAATAAAGATATTAACAGTAGATATTCTGAAATGCAGTATTTAACTATAACAAGAACAAGAACAACAACTAAAATAAAGTGGAATGTCTGTAAAGTGATACTTTGTTTTATTTCTATACAATGTATTTCTGTAAATAACAGTATTATTAAAATATAGTTGATTTACGCACATTTTACCATAATTTGTCATTACATTTTACAGTATTTTGACAGTTAAAACTATTGTTGTTGTTGATGATGATGATGTTGATGATGTTTTTACAGTGGAGAGTGGGACAAATTATATTACACCCCTGATAACTGAGTCTGTCCTGTTCACTCTATTGACCTCACAGTGGAAACTCTTTTTGCTGCTCCTTAAGAAAACCCTAACATCAAATGTGCAGAACCTCTGACATCAAAAGTCTTTCGTATGGCAGTAAAAATTGCATAATTGCAGTAGATCAGAATGTAGGGCCTTTTCTTAGTTGCATCACTGCTGTATTTTTACATACAGTATGTGGCTTAGTGTTTTCCTTTAAATGGCTGAACACTGCTATGTCCAAGTGTGTAAATAATTACTAAAAGTAATATGTTCAGGTACAACTAGCTTTAAGCATGTTGTGAAAATGAGCCTCAACAATAACTTACTGAATTATTTTTCACTTCCTTATACATTTAAACACATACTTCCTGCTTATATTTTCCTTTAAGTTGATCACTACTCTAATACATTGCTTCAAAAACACAATTATTTCCACTTTATGACCATTTTCAACATAAATGAGAGCTCTTACTGATTTTAACATTTGGTTGCAACGGATAAGCTGTCAAATTCACCAAACTGATTTAAGCTCACAGCAGTATTTTGCCATGTATCCCCTCTGTGATCTTATACATTGATAGTGACTCTATCGTTCCTCATTCTAAAGCGCATTTTTCACCAACATGTTCGCATGCTACAGTAAATAAATTATCCTCAAGTATCTTTTACATTTAAGCATTTTCATTTAAAATGCTTATGTTTTCTGCTGTATATGTCATCTGGCATCATCGGCTCATCATCATAAGTCTTCTATCATTAGGTTTATGATTTATGGTTGTTGATAAAATGCAATATCACAATCTCCAATAGACATTACAGCATCAGCTTCCTGAGTGCACTAAACTGGCATTTTTACTTGGCGTAGCTTGATCAGAGTTTTTCATGTTAAATTGGTACAGACTTTTGAAGCAATGCGAACATTAACCATAGAATGAACAGATAATCAGAATCAGAATCATAAAAAACTTTTATATTACGGAGGAAATTGCTTATGCAGCGACTACACATGGAGACATTACATACATGGACTAACACACTGAATAAGATAAAAATATAGATAAAAGTTTAAATAAAAATGCCAGAGTATAAACAGGGTAAGATGGTAAGTATGAGTGAAAAGATACTGATTTAGAAACTGTAATTTGTAATGAATACAGTAAGGTAATATAAACAGAATAAATAATAAGGCATTAGCAGCGTACATATTGATAGAATAGAAAAACTAAAAAGCAATGTCATCAGTTCTTACACAAAAAACAAGCTCAGTAATTAATAAGTGCAATGAGAAAAACATGCTAACCTAAAAAAATTTTTTACACCAGAGACTTTCAGAAATTCTACACAATGAGTTAAAGAATTAGTTACACAATTAAGTTGAAGAAAAATTCCCTGTTTGTAGTCACTGAGGAATGAAGAGAAACTGACTTCACAGCAGAAGTGAATGGAACCATGGGGAGTGTAATTCCTCATGTTGTAACACTATGCAGGATGTTTCAGATTTCTTACATTTTTATTCCCATGGTGGTGAAGTACAGTGAGCACAGTATTCTAAGACAAAAAGTACCCAAGGCATATTTGGTATTATACACAAACTGTAAAAAATAAAAGAAAAAAAAATAAAACAAGGTTGAATTATTCACGCTGATTCACAGATTTCACTCATAAAAATGAGTATAATTTGAACTCTTTTATTTCTTTTACTACATTACAGAACAAAAACTCATATAAACTTTTCAGGAAAAGGAACAACATTCCTAACTCCTAACTGGACATTCACTCAAAACCATTCATACAAAGTGTTTTTGTTGGACCGGTAATTGTGAATTTTTACCATAATCGAGAGGGAGGTTAGCTGGCCAAAAGAGAAATGTTTTATTGTGTAAATATGTAAATATTTAGGGCAGATGGCCCTTTCAAAAATAGATTCTTTAAGACTGTTGGATTTTGTGCTAGTTGTCCATGCTTCTGGCCGATTACTTATAGTTATGTGGCCAGTTTGTAATCTTGAGCCCATATTAACACTAACTTTAAAGCGCAATAATGTAGTAGGGCCCCCAGGGACCGCACTTCCTCGCAGACACTGTAGAGCAGTGGCCCTCAACCCCTGGGCCACCGAGCGGTACCGGGCCATGAGTCGTTGGTTCCGTTTTATTTATTATCCGAGTCTGAACAGGCTTTTATTTTGAAACATGACTGAAGTTTCTCAGTTACTTTTGTCTATGACTCACTCCTGACGCAAGTTTATGAGTTACCATAGCCACCAGAGAGCATTATGGGGTGGAGAGGAGGATTTTACTCTCAATGTTCGCGCATTTCAGGAAGATGCTGCTAATAAAGTTACATAATTACACGGCAGATTCACGTTATTATTATATTTACAAAATACCACAGTTTTGTGTTAGTTGTGTCATTTTATTTTGCTGTTTTTATCCACGACACCTTTAATGCCAGTCCGTGAAAATATTGTCCGACATTAAACCAGCCCGTGGTGCAAAAAAGGTTGGGGACCTCTGCTGTAGAGCACACAGAAGCCTCTGAACTACATTTTGAAGCTCAGACCACAGAGAAACATGCCCCAGCCAAGTCTCTGACAGGAAAACACACACACCTGGCAATAAAGAGTCTTTCTGTCACCACTGTTATTTACTGCACATCAGAGAAGGAGCTTTTGTTTGCAGAATATCAACAAGTGGCTTAGTGGTAGTTAGCTTTTGTGAAGAGGAGTTTTGTTAAGAGGGAGCTTTTCTTATGAGAATTGGGGAGTAATTTTGGCAGAATCTACTAGCTGGGCAGAGGGGAGTGATGTTTTTAGTAATATATTATGAGCAACTTTTTGAGAATATTTGAACATTGCTTGTAGTCATGTTTTTTTTTATTGTGGCACTTTTGCATTTTGTACATTTTACATGTTTTTGTAACTTGATCTTGTTTTTGATATAGTAATACAATAAAACTGATTTTTCCACACTTTTATAAAATGACAAGATCAGAATTGCTTCAGACATGTTGAAACCTTCAAACCCATTACATAATAATATTAATAACATCTGATTGCTGGGAGCCATGGGTCGGTTAAACCATTATTCACTGTGTGTTTGCAATAATATTGTAAAAGTACAAAGTGGGGACTGAATTTGTGTGAAATAATAAATTCTGTTCTTAGTCCATGTTGGGGAGATTGTGATTGTACTTTGTTATTAGTATTATTTTGGAAACCTTATACTTCACTCAAGTAGTAATAATTCAAAAGGTTTCCACTTCACAATAAGACCCAATAATTATATTTATATTCACATATATATTTATTAATAAGCAGTTGTAATACATACAGAAAAGGCTGCTGTGAAATATCTTCACAAATCACAGCCCCTGCCATTTCAGAAACTGTTATATTAAAACATATTAGGGACTCCAAAGCATAAGCCTCACCTCACTGTTGCTCTTATATGTGTGTTGTCACAGCTTTTAAGTCATTTATTACCTAATAATTTATAAATAAATTATAACTCTTTAAAAGGGTGGTGTTAATGTAAAGAGGTACCAAAGTAAACATAATATAAGTAATATAATCAGAATATAAGAATAAAATAATTATTTAAATAAGGTAAACAGCAGAAATGAATCACTAAAGTTATTAATAATTATTATCTTGGGGTTTTGTATGAAGATTCTTGGTGGAATGTAGGTCAACTTATAGGCCTTTCAGCTTAATGCCCAACTTAGAGCTTAAAAAATGCCCTACAATACATTTCCTCAGCTACAATCTCTATTTAAATCTTAAATGCACCAAGACAAAAGTCCTGCACATTTTAAGATGTTACATTACATTGTAAACATGGTGATTTTATAAAACTATATATATACTATTGATATTATAATGGAGCTTTGCCAGTTGATCACTTATATTCTTGCAAATGTTTGTGTATTGAATATTTTGGGGAAAATAAATTTAGAAATGCAAACTAAATTTTATTTACAAAACTGAAATATTTACATATTTAATATATTACATGTTAATATCTTCTGGGTTATATTAGAATTTTAAAAATTGCGACACATTCCAAAACATAAAATATTTTTCATGTAATTTTTAAAATAAATGCAGGTATGAGCAATTAATTAATAAACTACTTCTTCAGAATCTTCAGATTATGACTGGGAATAACACAGAAATGTAATGACTTTTTTTAAATTTATGGTTGTGCATGTGAAAAGTTGATTTAGTGAAAAACAGCTGAGATCTCACAAAACATGTATCGCTCGTGTGAATCTGGTCAGTAGTGCAGTACAGACATACACTTAGTAGGTTCTACAGCAAACAAACATTCAGTGACTATAGACAGGACATTATTTTGTCAAGTGTGAGCAGATTGGATGATATACACTCACTATAAGTATATTTTTATAAACATAATTATGAAGAAATATAATTGTATGATTAAATTTATAATTAATACATTATAACAATAAGAATTAATACAAATTTTATTTTAATTAAGGATCATTCATATTTGTTATTATATTTATAATTAACAAATATATTTTGACTTTTCTTACAGTGTAGGAGAAGTAGTTATAGTTGAAATTTATCCAGTTTATTGCTTTCATAAGCTACTAATTCAGCTTTGAGTAAGAGCCAGTCAGAGCACCAACTACATGTTGTCCTGTCCTGTAATATTCACCAGTTTCTTTATTAAGTCTTGTACCTTTTATCATCTTGTGCTGATGATCAAATTCAAATTCAAATTCAAATTTTATTTGTCACATACACAGTCATACACAGTGAAATACTTAAACATAAACGCATAAACATAAACGCAAATTAAAAAACAATTTAAAAGCAATTTAAGAGCAAACAACAATAAATAGAGCACAATAGAGAAATAAAGAATATAAGAAATATAAAACCTTAACAAACCTATATATAACCTATATAAAAATCCCTACCAAACTTATATAGTGCAAACATTATTCAATATAAACAATATAAACAAATATAAACAAATGTAAACAAATGTGCAAATGAAGATCAATGTGCAAGTGAGGTGCAAATGCACATGAATGTGAATGAGTATGAATGAGTGTGCAGGGGTTTGAGTCCGGGGTATGTGCAATGTGTGCAATATGCATGAGTGATTGTTAGTCCTGTAAAACTAGCAATGGTCCAGGGAGCTGAAAGGACACACCTTGACTTGACTTGTCCATGCTGCTTAGAAATGCAGGCAGTGTGTTGCTGAAGGACAGAAAAAGAATAAAGAAGAATGATGTTCAATATTCTACAACTTCAACGTCAGGTATAAAATTAAAGAAATTCTGGATTTTACCAACAGTTACGCTTGTTATAAACGGTCTAGAGAAAAACACACTTGTGCAGTGTGTGATCGGCTCATACAAAGCCACAAAAAGAAGCAAGCCCTCACTCTTCGCCAGTTCTTTTATTTTTTATGCTTAAAAACTTTTAATCAAATATTATTTTTGGCTTCAGACTGCTATTTTTAAGTAAAAATTTGACACTGTACCCTTACATTAACTTTAGCGCATTCTGTACTTTTTGTTGTTTTTCTTGTTCTGATGTTTTCGTGTTTATTTGTATAGACATGCAATGTTGTTTATGCAAAACTGTGTATGTGACTAAAAAACCCACAAATTGTTTTATCTCATTGGTGCTTTGGCATAGTTGTAGCAGAGCAAAGGCTTCTTCTCAAAAGAGGCTATAAGAAGATATTCTGTTGGTGTAACTGCACAAATTGGTTAAAGCCATTTGCCTTTGCTGGCAACAACACAAGTGACATTAGACCAAATGCAACCAAACAAGAAAGCGGTAAAAAGCATAAAGATTTGTCTGTAAAAGTCATCATGGTTTGCAGAACACGTTTGGTTAAACCTGGTATATGATGGTAACGCGGGGCTTGACCTCACTACAAATGTTTTTTGTATTTTAAGAAAAAGGTTCTTGCACAATATTGAAGGTCTAGTTCGTAGTTTGTCTTCGCTGTTCCTTCTGCAGAGGCCATGACTTTAAGTGACCCCATCACCTGCTACATCCTGGATGGGGTTCTGTTGCTTTACTGCATCATTTTCACTGCGCTGTACTTCAGGACAAAGGTGAGTCATGCTGACACCTGCCGTGATAGAAACATTGTTGTCTGCATTTGTTGTCCTGAGATGGGTTCTATGGTCTAAACCTTTCTTTCTCATGGCTATGCTAGTTCTCGAGGCAGTTCTCAAACACCAGGGTACCAGACGAGGTGAGTTTCTTCTTGTGAGGTGCAATAAGTGAAGCTATTTTTAGGCACCATGTTACTGCTCTCAGTCTATTAAGACTTCCTGGTATACAGTGGTTAGTGGATGCTACCAAAAGTGATCTAAAAGTGATCTTTTGTGTGTGTGTGTGTGTGTGTGTGTGTGTGTATGTGTGTGTGTGTGTGTGTGTGTGTGTGTGTGTGTGTGTGTGTGT
>JBBIGC010156169.1:0-17343 GCA_037576955.1 Lepidarchus adonis
TGGGTTACATTTCACTGCTGGTCATACTTGTATAACCTGTATGTGACAAATAAAGATCTTGAATCTTGAATCTATTTGTTGCGACATCTCTTCAAACTTGCCGTTTATTGGAAACCGGCATCAATAAGAGACGGATATTATTAGAAGATATACAGTATTTAAATAATGATAACCAGTCACAATTGGCTTTGTTGTTAGCGACAGTAGATTTTTTGAATATGGGGTGGTGGGGGAGTCCTCAGTGTTTGGTGGTTTGGAGGGAAAGACTGGTGAGCAAGTGAACTAACCTGGGTGGGAGGTACGAATGAGTAAGCAAGTGGGATTTTCATTTGGTGACTGGTGGCAAGAACGTCTCCACTTCCTGTTTCTGTTGTTCCAAATTAAAAGCCCTTCACCTTATATGCTGCAGTGGTTATTCCTGTTGTCAAAGATGTAATGGAATGTAAAATGCATATTTTAATATGATTTTTGAGGGTTTGATCCAGTATTTTCTGTGTTAAATTATAAGCCACAGTGGGCATCTGTTAGCTTACACAACAGCTGGAGTTAGTGCTCTCCTACAAGCACGTGGAGCTGTTCAGTGGGTTGTGGTGGCTCATAGCTCAGAGGAAACATGTGCTACCTTCCCCCTATCATATGTTGGTATCATGTGACAGTGGGAGTTAGGGAACTCGGAACAACAAACCTGTAAAACAAGCCAACGGATGTCAGAAAAATACAATACAAATATAAAATAATATTAAAATAAATGCAAAGTACCATCAGCCTGTGCAAAGTAAGTGAAAGTGACTGACTGTCATTGTGAACACACCATCACACACAGTGCACCACACAGAAATGCATTTAACCCATCACACGTGCACATGTGGAGCAGCAGGTGCCACCAACGGTGCCCGGGGAGCAGTGTAGTGGGATGGTACCTTGCTCAAGAGTTACCTCAGTGGTGCCCATGTCAGGACTTTCAGTTACAAGGGAAAGGTTCTAACCACTAGGTCCCCAATAAACTATCCTTTGGGCAGTCTGATATTTAAAAACGGCCTAAAAAAACATTTCCGCGTCTAATTCAATGTCATGTCCCTTTGCAAGTCGTCCAGTCACTTATCTGTGATTAGTTGAAAATCACACAATGAAAGCTCAAAATGGAAGATCAGTCTCAATATTTATGAAAAGCGAGGCACCAGAGTGCTGCTGTCAAGCCCAGTTTTCTTATAGTGAACAGGAAAACTAGTACAGGGAAAGAGGAAACCCAGCTCTGCGTGTAATAAAGCTCCAGAGAAGATCTGCTCTCCTCCTCATTATCATTCAGACCCAATAAAGATGCTTACATGTGACAAGGGCAGGAAGCTTTTGACACTAGTCATGTGTAAACACCTTTAGGGCCTTAGCAGTGACCTTTCAAGCAGATTAGATAGTGTTTGCACCTTGGTAAAGCCCCTAGCTTGCTACCAAGTGTACCAGTGTGTGGTGGGTTGTGGGCATTGCAGTACTCAAACTACTACATACCACACCTGCAGCTTTAAAGCGATTTGCTAAAAGAACTATTTTCTCCGCAAAACCATGATACAGCAGTAAAACCATTACAATGAAATGGTGTTAAGTGTATTTTATCATTTACCAATCTACCAATGTAAATGGTCATGAAAATAAAGAAAACACATTGAATGAGAAGGTCTGTGCAAACTTTTGGCCTGTACTGTACATTAACAAAACAAAGTTCAGTCAAACTCGGTCAGTAAAACTACTGTATAACAGTTTTACAAAAAACAATTATTGTGAAAGTTCAGTTAGTAAAACTACTGAAAATCTTTTATTCAAGGGTTTTTATTTATTTACATATATTTTGGTTGGTTCTCATAAATTTACATGTCATAGATTTTTGTTTTTATTTTCTTTTGAAAATTAATCCTAGCTTTTTGGGAAATGGGGCTGAGGTCTACACCATTTCAGTTAGGGCTGCACAATATGAACAAAATATCAATATTGAGATAATACAGGTAAATATTGTGATGTTTTTCAAAATATTAAAGGACTCGTATCACATTTTTTTAATTAAAAAGAGACCAATATCGCAATAATGTACAGTTGATATATGGTACAAACCTACTTCACGTGTAGCTCGAGTCCTGCAGACACTTGAAGCAGGAAGAAGTCAAAGCCAGCGTTATTCTCAGACACCATAATTAGTTGCAAACTTGCTTGTCTGCTTATTCACATGGAAAAGTCATCAAGCATTCCCCCACCCCACCCCCAAAAACACACAGAAGGAACTCGGAGCTGCTTTGTTGCAGTGAAGTCGTCTGAAACTGCAGAAGGTAATTACAGAGCATGGAGGATCACCATGCTGACGTCTACTCATGATGTAAGTGTGGTCTCTCTCAACACAACAATAATACTTTTAACAGTTCTCTGGCTTCGGCCTGGAGGCAAACAAGAGAACCAGCAGACACCTAAACCGAGGAAAGTAAACATCTCTTTTGCTTTCACCAGCTGTAGAAAGACAAAGGCTTTCCTTTCACTATGGTGAGGAGGCAATTACTGGGTTTACTGCTTTCATATTTCTTTTGGATTATTGCTCCTTAGCCAGTTCAGTCTCATTTATACGCGCAAAAATAAATACATAAATACATTTCCAATGGAACTGACACTGCCAACATACCGTATATCTTCTAATAATATCCATCTCTTATTGACGCCCATTTCCAATAAACGCCGGGTTTGAAGAGATGTTGTGACAAATAGACGCCGGTCTCCAATAGTAACCGGGAAACACCCCACCCCCCTTCACAGGCACACACCTCCGATCTTTCACTTTCTACCTCCATGTTTTAACTGAATTTATTCCCTAAAAGGTGTGAAACGGTTAAAACAAACCCCTGATTTCTGAAAACAGTAATATGAGTGTAACACGCATAATTACTCATTTCTGTCGTGATATCTGAGGGTTATATACAGATATTAAGCGGCTCTGTTTAAACTTATCGCTGCATTCTGTGCTAAACCACTCCCACAATAACAGCCAATCACAGACAAGTATCACCACCAAACAGACAGAGGGATGATTTTAATCGTGATGTTTTATCTTCTGTCAAAATAAACGTGAAGAAGCTGCAAGATGTTTTGTGGCTGTAAATACCATCATCATTCTGTCTATGAGGAGAATAATAACCCGTCTCCAACAAACGCCTGTCTCTATTAAACACCCCAATCATTTTCTGAATAAACAGGGGGCTACTAATGGAAGATATACGGTACTTCCAATTAAAGGATACTTTTGCAAAGATGTTGAGCAATACATCCACTATGGGGCAAAATCAGATGACAACTATGGTAAAAGTGGAGGAAGTCATAATAATGTAGAATGCCTTAGTGATGTAACATCATATACAGTGCTGTGAAAATGTATTTGCCCCCTTATTGATTTCTTTTTTTTTTTTCACATTTGTCACACTGTATCTTCAAATTAATGGCGATTTAATTTATTAAGGGAAAAAAGCTATTCAAACCTACCTGGCCCTATGTGAAAAAGTAAATGCCCCATTCGTCAAACATGAATAAAAATAATTTATATCATATATTAAATACATTTGTAGTGTATCGCTTGAGCTGTAGGCTACACGTTCCAGAAAAATGTGAACAAAACATGGACAAAATGAATGGAAACTATAGATAAAAGGCTTCATCCATTTCCTTACACATATTTAATGTTAAGCATATACAATCCTTTAGACTTTGCTGATTGTCCAGTTATTAAAATGTAACAGTGAAGATGCAAAATTGTATATAATCCAGTCTTGAACTCAAGGTCATCTAGAGTGGGTTCACTGTAAAGACACTTCAAAGTAACTTTCCTTACAATGGTAGTAAATGAATCCGGACTTCTCCAACACAAACAGAGCCATTGTATCTTCTCTCCATCTCCCAATGAAGCTCCATGTGTCTCTGAGTGTCTATGGAATAGGTGATGATGGTGAAATAGTAATTCTGAATTAAATCACTTTGCCCAGCAACACTCTGCATGTACCCCTCCACCATTAATAGTTTTAGTTTTAGGACAAAAAGCTTCTCCAGACTTTGGCAGAACAATGTCTCAAGCATCAGGCAGCACCTTCATCACCATCTCAGGGAAGAACTTTCTGTGGGGGAGTTTTTAGAGGAACCAGACGACTGGTTCCATTCACCAACACTGGAACTGTGGGTGAAAGCACGAATCATCAAAGTGAGCATACACACATCGCTGGAGAGCTTCTTTAAAAATGGGGAAAGACTCAGTAATACAAGTGTGCAGAATATCTAGCGTTTGCTGAACTGTCCTCAACAATAATTTATATCAGACAGAAGCTTATCGCTCCATAATATGGCCGGTATAAACACGGTTAAAACTAGCACTGTAGTGGAAGGTGTGTTTCATGGGGAGCAATGGATTGTGTAGTGTTCGTTCGACTTTGTAGTGTTTATTGCGAGAAAATGTGTGGAAAGAGTTGCTTGATGTGGGTTCAGTTTATAGCACAATGCTAGTGCAACTTACCAAACGACAAAGGGGAACAAAAGTAAAGCCCTGAAGCTGAAGTAGCGATTTGAAAAGAGTACTGTAAAGTTTTTACCATATTTACATAGAATGTTTGTGGAATCGTGTGAGCATGTCCACATGGGCTTTCGTGACTTGCGTTCAGTTGGATGCATGTTTGGATGATGTAAAAATGTTTTTTAAAAACACTGCATGTACCAATTTCTTGCTAGCCAAAAACCTTATGAGCGCAAAGAAAATGGCTGTATTGCATTTACTTGTCGTTTATCTATTGTTCCGCAGGACTGAATATGTCCCATTTTGCACATTGAGCAGTCAGAAAGTGAATCCACTAGGGGCCGATATTCTCTCTGCTTACTTTGATGTATTAGGAGGATCTTTAACATAAGGATGTCAGGGCTCAGCTCTAATAAATGTATTATCATATAATATGCATATTTATATATATATATATATAAAATGGTTATAGCTTTAGTAGAGCTTAAAGTGAACCTTGATATCCTCATAAATTATATAATATAGAGCCCTAATATAATGCATTGCAACATTATCATAATTTGATATTTTGATTGTACAATGCAGAAAGAGTAACCATCATTAGTCTGTAATTACTATGAGTAGATATGATCAACCTAAAGTGCAGGTACTGAAATCTGGTTCCACGAATGGGCCTTTATAGTTTAAATGGTTAAAATGTTTTACTTTAAATTAACAGTTTGATTTGGAATAACAAAGATCACCTTTCTGAGCGTTAAACCACATTGTGACAAGCGCCAATAACAGAAAAACGCCCAGATTAATTATATGAATGAGGAAAGTGGCAACTTGTATATTATTGTTCTGTTTTCTTAACAGTCACAGTTGCAGCTTCCTACTTTCCAGCTGAGTTTTAAAGAGCCCGTATCAGTGACAATTCATCGGGTCCCAGCCGTTTTGAATACGCTGATCAGCCATAACATTAAGACTACCTGCCGAATAGAGAGCAGGCCCCTGAAACAGTTCTGACCGTTGTGCACTAAGTGTCAGATTCCTTTCTATCAGAACCAGGAACAACTGGAGCTTCTCTCTGGGATCAGACCACACTCCCCACACCCATTAGTGAGCCTTGGGTGCCCATGACCCTATTGACCTACCTTGGATCTCCACAAGACTTGCTGTTCTGCAGATGCTCCAGCCCTCAGATCCCTAAACTCCTGCTTCCAACATAAGCACTACAAGAACTGACTGTTTACTTGCTGCCTCAATATATTCCACCCTCTGACTGGTGCCACTGTAATGAAATAACCAAAGTCGATGTTCACTACAACTGTCAGTGATCTTAATGTTATGGCTGATTACTGGAACCGAGAGGAAAATCACTAAACTACACTACTAAAATTAATAATGCCTAAACTGCATAAACTGTTTGTTGCAGAATCGCAATATTATCATTATTGTGGACCACACATATATTATATTATATTATATATCGTATCGCAGCGTTCCCCAACCACCCGGCCGCAGACCGGTACCGGGCCGTGGCGTGTTTTGGACCGAGCCATACAAAAATTTTTTACTTTTTTTTTTATACGATCTCAGTCCGTATCATCTAAGTATGTTTTAGACATCAACTTTGCCAGTATTCTGGATAAAAGTTGACAGAAAACCCTGAGATTCACACAGCACTGAAAACCCTGTTGTCATTTCCGACAACATTCATATGAAGCTGGGTTTTCTGACGTCACAGCAACCGAAACAAAATGGTGGAGTAGACTGAGCATAAGCAACACACTTCAGTTGTCATTGTCTCCCATTATGCCGATGAAACCGTCCCAGTGCAGAGAAACAAGCTCAGGGCTCTCATTAGATATTATCATAAGAGAGAGAGTTTGGCGAATGGTCGTGTAGAAATGACCGCTCTTTCTATAAAAGCCCAAGCAAACACAAAAAATTATCCTTAGGGATCAGAATAAAAGCAGGAAAAATGCAGGATATGGGCCCTTTAATAATCTGAGGCCTGGAGCTATGGAGAGCAGACGGCCGTTGTTTGCCTAAACGGTGACTGACTTCACGCAACCCTGTTGAGCAATGACTGGACCCTCATGACTTCCTTTGGCTAGGATTTCCTTCAAAGGCCAACGTCAGCGTAACGTGACTGAAAGAAACAAATTGCAGCCATGACACGTCCGTGCATTTCCCTTTAAACCGGCCTCCCACTGACGGGAGGAACTCCAGCATGTGCTTCTATAGCACAGGGTTTTCACTCTGATCAGCCATAACATTAAGACCACCTGCTTAATAGTGAGCAGGTCGCCCTCATGATCAGCCATAACATTAAGACCACCTGCCTAATAGTGAGCAGTTTCCCCTCATGACATATTTCTATCAGAGCCATCATTAACAGGAGATCCTCTTTGGGACCAGACCACAATCCCCACATGCATCAATGATCTGTGGGTGTCCAGGACACAGTTATTCTTCCTTGGATCACTGTTGGTAGGTACTAACTACTACCAGGAACACTCCACAAGACCTGCTGTTCTGGACATGCTCCATCACACTCCTGCTTCCAGTGAATCAAATTCAATGATTGACTGTTCACTTGTTGCCTAAAATACCCCACACATGACAGGTGCCAATATAATGAAATAACAAGGTGTTAATGTTATGGCTGATTGATGTAGAACATTTAAGCATGAGAAAAAAATCAAACACCCAGCATCTCACGCTCCTCGCCCGCAAGCGAACCACAGTGTAAACTTCAAAGCGCTGAGGTTATTTGTGTCTGTGACTTCATTAATGCAAACTGCAGAAAAGCACAGAGGAAAAGGTCCGGTGGTCAAACCTGCTCAGTCTCCTGCAGTCGCGCTGAATGCTGAAGTGCTGTATTTTCAAAGAGCTTGTGCAAATGTAAGCAGGTGCAACTGCAGCATGAAGTGGTCTCTGGTGGGATGAGGCAGCCAGGCTAGACTCAAGTTAAACTCTAAGGATGGCTCTTTAGCATCACCCTGACATACCACCCACAGGAACTGGCACTGCCACCACCAGAACACAGTTTATACAATATGGAATGAAATACATGCAAAGTTTGCCATAGCATTTTGCACAAAACACAATTTATGCTTTACACCCACCTCCAGTTTGTTAAAATCAAGAAATAATTGTGTAATAAAATGTGCAGACGTTGGTAATCAACAAAATGGGGTGCCTAAACTTTTGCATTGTACTTTTGCAAGAGTAGGAATTACAGAGAACCTTGCAAATTCAATATTTTGACAATGACAATACAGTGTACACTAGAAGTGGGAATCACAGTGTATCTCATGATGATAATAATTTCACGATATAGTTATTCTGCAATAATCTATATATCACATGACAATGACAAAGCAAGACATCACGGAACCATGGGGATGCTGAATAAATTTACATAAGTAACCGCAATGCTATTGTTACTGTAGGTTTCCCCGCATTTGCTTTGCGGTCAGAAGCGCAGAGAATCCACCACTTCAGCTTCGAGGCTTCACTTCTGTTCCCCTTTGTTACTTAGCAAGTAGCATTAGCATTGTGCTACCAACTGAACTACAACTCCCATAATACTAATAATGATAATAATAAGCTTTATTTATAGAGCACTTTTCATACATCAGGATGCAGCTCAAAGTGTTTTACGATATACATAGTTAATATAATTTGTTATACAGACTTAAAGAAAACAGAAAAAAAAAACAAAGAAAAACAAATACAAAGTGCAGGAATGACAAATAAAAGTGACAACAGAAAAAGAGCACTGAGAGGTAGCTTAAATAAACAAGATAAACATGAGATGATAAGATTTATGTATGTATAGTGGTTAACAAACCTATTAGTAAAACCCTTTATTAAATAAAAAAGTTTAAAATGTTTTTAAAAACTATTTACTGTTGATGCCTGGCGGATATTAATCGGAATTGTTTTCCAGAGTTTTGGTGCATAAAAACTAAAGCAACCTATTTTGCCTCACCAGACACTACATAGTCCACATTGCATTGCTCTCCATGAAACACCTTCCACTACAACCAGCTAGTTTTAACCCTGTGTATAACAGATTCATTATGGAGTGTTGCGCTTCTGTCTGATCTCAAGTATTGTTGAGGACAGTTCAGCAAATGCTAGATATTATCAGGGACATGCAGTCCTGCACACTTGGATTACTGAGTCTTTCCACCTTTTTAAAGAAGCTCTCCAGTGACGTGTGTTTTATACTCACAGTGACAGGGTTTCCTTGTAGTGTCAACCATCGCAATAAAAAAAGTGCGGGAAAGAGACACGCAGAGATACATCCGTCAAAAAATAATCCACACACTGTTGCGTCAATGTTCTAAAAGCCAAACTCAGACTTTAGATTTAAATGTGGCTGGGGCCTCTCTCATCTGAGCATCCTCTCTATCTACCTGGTTGGAAGTTCTTCAGCTTTCACCCAAGTCTTCTGCACTCAGTCAAGCAGCGTCACCAAGAGGAGAGAAGTATCGACGCTGGTGAGTGGCGAATGCTTATTAATATAACAATGAAAATCTATATTACAGATGCAGCAGCTTACAGTGCTTATGCTTATAAAGTTATAAATTATAATATTATTCTAATTTCATCAGTGTTAAAACAATCAGTGGCTACCCTGCTCTGAAAATATAGGTATTGATCTGTCACTAAAAAATTGGCATAACCAACAACTACTATAAAAGTGATTTAGTGATGTTCAGTAAATTGTGGTATCGTTATCTTGTAGACAGATGATAATATCATTATCCCATTACTATCCCAGATAACTGTGGGCTCTCTTTTTTAAAACTGTTCATATAACCAGTGGGACAAATATGGGACCATGGTGTTTGTCAGATCTGCGTCATGCTCATATGTGGTATTCGATCATTTGCATATTCAATTTGTGGTCGAGCGACCAGATCAGAATCCAGGTGTATTTCTTCAGCAAAAGTATGTTACATTGTCGTACAGAGTCTGCGGAGTAGCAGAAAAAACAAACTTGATATTTGTGGCAATAAAAAAACAATAAAAAAAATTATTTAACTCCTCCCGTGATCATGGACAGCTGAGAGCTGATCAGAGGTGAGGACCTGGGATGAAAGCTGGTGCTGCTGTTAAGATTATCTATTACCGTCCACATGTGGATCAGCAGATATGGGTCACTATGGATATGTAATCTATACACTGGAAATTGGGAAATTACAAGCTTTCCTAAAAATCAGTTAAAATTTTCCTCAGAATTTTACAAACAAAAATTCTGAACAAATAATTTACTTAGAATTTTTTCCTCATTTACTATTAATACATTTTTTATTTTATTTTATTCTGATTTTCCAATTCCAGCACCTTTGTATTTTGACTAATTTTGTATTTATGGCGCTTTGTGGCTCATGTCTGGGAAAGGCACTTTATAAATAAACTTTAAGTACTTGGGCTGCAACAAGTAGTTGTCTAAATTGATAAAATACAACCAAAAATCACTGTGCACAATTTTCAATATTGACAAATTGGATGCATGCTGTTTTGCAGTGTGCTTCGGAGTCACTGAAGCCAGAGAAAACCAAACTCTTCTACAGCACCTGAGTGTGTCAGAGTGCAAACACAAATCAGAGTGTGTTATCTGCAAGCAGTGTGCAGGGCGTGCAGAGCAAGAGAGACAGCACAACATGGACGAGCCTTCAAGAGCATGTGGAGATACTGGGGGAACATCAGCCGTTTGATCAGGAGAAAGAACACACATTAGCACCAATCAAAAGAAACGTCACTGTTTTAGGTACAAAATGTGTGGAACTGATCTTGGGAAGAACGAAGCACCACAGCAAAGTGAGAGCACCTGAAACAAAACATGCTGGACCAGCGAGCACTGGGACAGTTACCCACTCGTCTCACAGCAGGAAGTTCTTCTCATTTATCTAATAGCTGGTGTGTTTACTCACAGTCCAGCTTAAATGGTCTGCTAAGCCAACTTTACATCAGAGAGCGTGTGTGTGTGTGTGAGAAAGTGTTACTGGAGAAACACTCTTCCTACAGAGTCCATGGCCTGTGTATAAATCTAGTTGATGTATATATACACACACATCATTTTTCAGTTAAATGCACACAATACATACATAACTTTGAACAGACCTGAGCTGGTAATTAACAGGATATATATATAAATGTCAGCTGGTGCCAATTTCAAAGCTTTACAAAAACTCTTGACTCTTTAAACCTTGTGCACACACTTGTGGACACTCAACAACCATGGGTTCCTCTAAGCAGCTGTGTAAGTCTCTGAACGTTATTGATGCCCACAATGCAGGAGAAAGCTACAAGAAGACAGCAAAGCATTGTCAGTTTCCACAGAGATGGCAGTTCAGGAGAATTGTGGAGGTCACGATGAGATCTGGAATAAAACTCTTGGAGAGAACTGCTCGTATGGTAGGAAAGACTAATCAAAATCCCCATTTGACCGTAAAAACTGCAGTGGTGGTGCACTGTTCCACAAGACCTTTATGGAAGAGTCAGCAGAAGAATCTTACCTGTGTCCCCATCATAAAATCCAGCATCAGAAGTATGCAAAAGAACATCTACAGAAGCCTGATGCATTTTGGAAACAAGTGCTGTGGACTGATGAAGTTAAAATAGATTCTTTAGCAACAATCAGTAAAGTCATGTTTGGAGAAAAGGTGCAGCATTTCATGAAAGGAACACCTTGCCAACCATTAAGCATGAGGGTGGATCTATCATGCTTTGGGGTTGTGTTGCGGCCAGTGGCACAGGAAACACTGCACAGGTGGAAAGAACAGTGGATTCCACTAAATACCTGCAAATTCTGGAAGCAAACATCACACCATCTGTAAAAAGCTGAAGCTGAAAAGAGGATGAGTTTCTACAACAGGACAATGATCCTGAACAAACCTCCAAATCCACCATGGACACAGTTCCCTGATTTATGAATCTTTATCTTTAACATCATTGAAGATTTGTGGGTAGATCTATAAAGAGCTGTGCATGCAAGACGACCAAAGAATATTACAGAACTAGAACCTTTTGCAGGAAGAATGGGAGAAAACCCCAAGTATAAGAACTGAAAGACTTTTATCTCTAAAAAGCGTTTGAAGCTGTGAAATCTGCCAGAGGAGGTGTTACCAAGTATTGATTATGTAGGGTGCCCAAACTTTTGCAAAGTGCCATAATAATGTTTTTATTTATAATTTTTGTTCAATTTATGGCATAAAAGTATCTAAAATATTGTTTGCTGAAAAGATTGTGTATTTTTCCATGTCCTAGAGACAATGTGTTTACATATACTTTTAATTACAAAATCGTCAAAATCTGATATTTATTAAGGGGTGCCCAAACTTTTGCATAACACAGTAGCACACATTAGGTGTGCTATTTGTGTAAATATTGTCAATTATGGTCAAATATTGTTGTATAACATTTTAAATATAAAATATGTATTATATTAATCATCGTTTTAAAATGCCACTGTTCTTTATGGGCATAACTCTAAGTAATTGCAGCATTACAGTTAATGATAAATGATTTTAGTTCACTAGTGTAATCAATTCACTGATAATACCATGACGGGCTGATCTAACTCACCCTGACATTCTCTCAGATCATCTAGAATGGTCACCTGTGGGTCCTTCAATGCTACTGTCACTCTGGATCTCACTTCCACAACCTCTTCAATACTGAGCTTCATTTCCCTCTTTTAAATCTGAACTGAAAACCTTTCTCTTCTCCTCCATCACTTCTTTTGTTCCTTTCCTTCCTCCTCTTCCTAAAAGGCTTTATTTCGTTTTCTCTCCCTATGTAATGGGAACTTGGGTTTGAGAAAGGCATCATCCATTTTCCAAACTGCTAATCCATTTTCAGGTCATGGGGAAGCTGGAACCAATCCCAGCTGACTATGGGCCCAGGGAGGGTTCACCCTGGACAGGACCCCGACCCATTACAGGAAAACACAGAGAGACAACCATTCACACACATGCACACTTATGGGTAAATGTAGATTAGCCAGTCAATCTAATCTGGTTACGGTGCTGGCTCCCTTTTGTGCGGCGTTTATCTGTATGGTAGTAGAATGTAGTCAAACACCTACTAAATGCTTTATGGTAATGCTGGACTCCCACGAGAGACACTGGCGTTTGTTATATGCGCTCTGCTCGTTCATGATGCCGGCTGTTAATAAAACCTCTACAGCAACATTACAAACATGAGTTAACAGAGCATGAGTTAATAATGAGAAAACAACTCTGGTGGCGACAGCAGTAGCAGCTGTAGTATTTGCATTAGCAGCACAAGGGCAAGGTCCTAAGAAATGTGAATATCGTATATCTTCCAACAGTAGTGTTTATTTTAAAAAGTATTCGTTGGCTCAGCGCTTAATAGAGGCAGGCGATTTACAGGTATTTACAGCACAAAATAATGTGCAGCTTCTTCGCTTGAATGTTCTTTTGCATATGTTACCGCACAGAGTTTAAATAATAAATCAAATGACTGTTTGCATCACTCACACTGCTTCACCCTGTGGGTTATGATTGACGTTGTTATGAGATGAGGTGTGTTTCTGAGGGAGAGCGGAAAACGGGTGGGAAGAGGGGTGGTTGTTGTGTTAGCGGCAGCTCATTTAATCAGTAAAAGAGCACGAACGTTACAGAGTAAGTCAGGAAAGAGCTGAGACTGTGATTTTGTGCTGAATGTAACTAATAAAACCCGGGTCCCAACGTGAGATCTTTGAGCGGCTGCTCCATAAGAATGAGTTGGAGATGGTCACAGCAAAAAACGGGAAAAGAGAACAACGTGGAGACAAAAGGTCTAAATGTACACAAAGACATTTCTTTTAGACTTTCTCCATTGCTCCATAGCAGCCGACGACAAAACAGTTTTGATACAAAAAGGTACTAACAGGTACAAAGAGAGGATGTGTGTCCGAAAAGCACGGTGGGTCGTTGGAGGTCAGCTACTAATGGAGACTAACTTCTATTTCTATCTTTCAAACCCGGCTTTTAATGGAAACGGGGGTTAAAAAAGATATTAGAAGATATTCGGTAGATCGGATATGACTGAACAATCTGGACTGACCAATGTGAACGTCGTGAGCCTGAATGTTCCAATCTCTGTTACAGCCAAGGTCCTCCCTGTCCAGGGGCCTAAAGTATAACTGTCCTCACTTCCTCTGAGTCGTGGGATGGTCCTCCCGCTCCCCTATCAGCCAGTGCGAACTATAGCCCACATAACAGAATTAACAGCGTCTCATCCAAACGCGTTAGGCAGTTGCTTTGGAGTCAGTGTGGAAAGATGGGCTGGAGCTTCACATGTCCCAGAAGAAGCACATGCTCACCTAGACCTAGACCTTGTCCTGGTGACGCAGATACAACCCACTGCCATGTACAGGTGGCAAGAAAGTCATAATCCATCCCAGGATTTTGCTCCAACTGCCTGGACATGGCTCAAATTGGTTGGAACAAAATCCTGGGGAGGATTTTAACTTCCTGTACTGGAATTTGCCTCCTCTGCCATGTGATTTCCCTCACTGAGGAGGAAAGTGTGGATGACCACCAAGCAAGCAGAAAAAACGAGAATGTTGAAAGCATGTGGGGACATTCCACCCCTCCATCACCACATTTCTTTCTAAAGCCGTGGTGAGCAACCTTCATTTCCTTTTTACTCATGAAGAAGAGGAAGCGAAACAGCAAAAAGAAATTGAGCAAAAATAACTCCAGCAACTTTGGTTCTGAATGTTGGATGGTGCTCATAAATAGCTTTAGTGTTTCAGTGGCAATTTGAATTTGACGTGTACGTTAATACATATTCACATACATTCCTGAATCATATCTTCTGGGAGGAAACCAGAGAACCTGGAGGAAACCCACACAAAAACAGGAAGAGCTACACTCCACACAGAAAGGAACCTGGTCCAAACCCAGGACCTTCTCGCTGTGAAGCGACATCGATAACCACAGCACGATCTTTCAACAAAATAAAACTATTTCAAAAATAAATACAGATACAGGGTGTCACGTTATCGATAATATCTTGCTGGAAAGTTATATCTTTAAAGCACATTTAAAACAACCAAGATTGACAACAATGAAGTCAATACAGATACAATAATTATTTTAAAAATATATAATAAAATAATAAAAACAAAAAATTATTATAAAAAAATAAATATATGTTATTATATTGTATGGACGAGTCTCCATTTATACACATGTAAATATACATATGTATATTCATATATATATATTTATAATAATAAATAGTACATGCATATTATTTTATATGTACAAAAATACTTAAACACTAATATATATTTGCAAACATGTATCTTATATTTTAAATATAAATCCATATCACATTCATATTGTACTGTGGATTGTACAGTATATTGTATATATTGTATATTATATTTGTTCAGTATTCTTGTCATTGTATCTTTACATATCGTTGTTGTTTTTATATTGTTGTGCTTGAGCGACTCCATCAACTGGAATCAAATTCCTTGTATGTGTTTACTCAAAACTTGGCCAATAAACACGAAACGCTGAAATAGACCTAAGTCGCAAAAAAATAACATTATAAATAAAAACAAATAATGTGATCTAAAACAAAATCAAATAAAAATGGCATTACCTTAGCTGCCACCGCAGAAGCATGGTCACCCCCTACTCCTGTACCTATTACTCAGTTATTCTGAGAGCAGCTGATCAACCTAAACGCTACAGCTAGAGCTCAGACGAGTAAGGAGGTTCTCCAGTCAATTTAGGCCTTAAAAACAAGCAGCAACATCTCACTGTCTCAGAGCAGATTACAGGCGGTCATGAATGAACCATTGTATTTGTGTGTGACCCGAGGCCTCATAGAAGTTGGAGCTTTACAGTGATCGCTGAACCTCCGTCCGTCACAATGGCATTATGTACTTCCTCACCACCTGCTGTGAGTGGTAGAAGGAACAATTAGAGCTTCCACCTCAGAGGGACTGAGTGGACAGAGAGCAGGGGCTGTTCCTGAGCAGGACAGAGGGTTCACACCAGTGGTGGAAATGATGCGAAAGGCCGGAACTCCGTGTTTAGAATGGGATGTGAGAGAATTAAATCCCTTTATCCTCTTTTAGCCTCGATGAGACATTCGGACCTGGAAGTAGTGGGGAGATGGAAAAAAATAACTTTCTGGGACGATTGGTGACAATTTTGATTGGAATTTATTTGTTGACGGGGGAGTGGGTAGAATTTTTGTTGATGTTCGAGGTCAAAAATTATTTTGTTGATGGGACTGGGTACAGATTTTTTTTTTTCTTAATGGGGAGGCAGTGAAGACATTTGAAGATGATTTTTTTTTGCTGAAATGCTAAACTGTGGTGGAGATAACACACTTCGAGAATGGAGGGGAGGCTCAGACTTTCTGATTATGTCTGTAGTGATTAGTGATTTCCAATCATTGTGAACACACCCACTGCACACAGTGTGCCACAGCATAATTTATTCTCTGTATTTAACCCATCACACATTTAACCTATCACCAGTGCCCGGGGAGCAGTGAAGGGGACGGTACTTTGCTCAAGGGAAACCTCAGTGGTGCCCAGGCTGGGACCTTCAGATCTCAGGGTCCTAACCACTAGGCCACCTATGTGATTTTGTTTGTGCACAGTTGCTGCTCCGTCCATCATATCCACAATACTGCGCTCACCCTGATCAGCCATAACATTAAAACCACCTGCAGGTCCCTCATGCTGCTGAAACAGCTTGGACTTTGCTGCAGTGTGTCTGACCCCTTTGGGATCAGACCAAACTCCTCACGTGCACCTGCGAGCCTTGGGTGCCCATAACCCAGTTCCCCAGCCTTGGGTTTAACAATTACCTGGAACACTCAACGAGACCTGCTGTTCTGGAGATGATGTCAAAATAAGACCTTCAGACCTGATTCAACTGATTCAACGACTGTTCACTTGCTGCCTAACATCTCCCAGCAGGTCCTTATGTTATGGCTGATCAGTGTTCCTACTGTCCACAGACGTTCCAGAGTGACTGTCCGCCCCCCAACGTGTGTCTGCACGCTGTGGAATTCTCAGCTCCACCTTAAATCGCTCAATTGGCCGCACGAGCGCCTGCGTTCAGCAGCTGCGTCTTTTTAAGGTGGAACGAAGAGTTCGAGCGACTGATCCGGGACTTGCGCGCGCACTTCAGCGGGAGTTCACGTTCCAAAGTCCGGGCGGAATCTCTGCGCTCGGACGCGGCGGTTACGCGTTCGGTTCCTACATTAACGCAGGTGAAGAGTAAAGGAGCCGTTACCTGTTGAGTTTGAGGGCGAACGCCCTGCGCTCGGACGCCGGCAGCGTGGCCATGGAAACGCCTCAGTCCGACAGCTCCGCGGCAGCCGCGCCGTGCACAGCGATCCCGCCAGCGCGCGCCATCCCGCAGCCTTCCACACTATCAGCGCGTTTCAGCTGGGCGGAAACTTCCGCATCTACACACATACACACACACTGGACACGCGCTGGAAGGGGCTGGGACAGGGGGAGGGGACTGGACTCAGCACCACTCTCCTCATACTCATTATCACAATAACAAATATTATATTATATATATATGCAGAAGCCTACTCGCACACTGAAAAATATTAACCTTCAACTCAAAACAAAATCCCTGAATAATAATTATTTTTCAAAAAATTATAAAAAAAATAAATAAAATACAATTATTAAATTAAATTCCATACCTACACACCCATCAGATCCCTCAGATCAGAGAGAGAACAGCGATTGGAGATTCCACCCCCACGAGGAGTCAAACACCACTCCAGACTCTTCTCCTTCATTCTCCCTC
>JBBIGC010156179.1:0-17341 GCA_037576955.1 Lepidarchus adonis
CCACGTTATTTTCTGAGCACCACCTAGACATCCAGCAGTTCAGCGACCACAGCCTGCTGTAGGCCAGGTCACCACGCAGCATTGGTATGGGGCCAGAGCATATTACGGCATCAGACATCGCCTTCACTAATTTGCACACTATTATGTTACTCTTGGTAACCTCACTCTGATCAAGGCGTACATCATTTGCTCCTACCTGGAAAGCTATCTTAGAGAAAGTATGCTTGCCTAAAACCCTGAAATTACCTGCTATGTCTGGCGTCCTGGCTCCCAGAATGCACCTAATTAGTGCTGCTTGTGCCCCTAAACTAACTTCACGTGTCTCACGATAGAGTCTCCAATAACCAGAGCTCTTTCAGGTTTCTCAGCAGGTGCTTCACTAACACGTGAACTGGTAGGGAGTGGTGCTCAAGTGGGCGAGCTTTAGCAGCCCTCCTACCCTTATGCTGCCGACGTACAGTCACCCATTCGCCCCGCTGTGAGGGCTATAACACCGGAGCTGTTGGGCTACTAGCTCCGCCTGGGGCATCCAGACTCGCTATAGTGCTACACTCACTTTCACTGCTCTGCTCTAAAATCCGGATGCGCTCCTCTAAAGCTGCTATCTTCTCCGTCAGGAACCTCAGTAAAATACACCTAATGACTAATGACGGAGGAAGCATAGCTAAACCTGGTGCACTCGACACACTGAACGAGGGCGCTGGAAGACATGGTTAAAATAACGTACCGTTTTAATGCCGTGTAGAGAGAGAGAAAGCTTTCACTCCTTGCTGTCGTAGGTTAGGGTGAGAAACACGCTCCTCGAATGAAAAAATGTAGGATGTGGTAGCTGGTATGCGAAAATGACCAGTAAAATAACCTATGTATAGGAAATAACTATTAAAAAGTAAACAAAAGGCTTAGCGTTCAGACGCCAACACCACTTGAAACTGGCAGCAACAACGCTGTAGGCGGGAACTACGTCACAGGAAGGTTGCCAGGTAGAGCAAAGGTGCGTGTGTGTCCTAAATCATTTAACACTGTCTTTCACATCACTTCATAGTAATTTATTTAATAAAGCACATTATTTAAACTTGAAATAAGACAATTCCTTGGGATTTACCTTCTTTAAAGAAAACCTGGTATAGAAGAATTTATTTCAATACAAAAAAGAGAATCACTAATAAGATTCACAGTTGTTTGAGAGAGGCTGACTTGTTGAGATACAGGGTTATTATAATAATGTTTTTTTGCTGCAGGATATGTAGTCAAATTCATGTACAGAAAGAGAAACAAAAAAACAAAATTGTATTTAGGATTTTATTAATGAGTAGAAAATGTATTAAAAAAGGAATTATACATCACATTTTAAGTCAAACTAGGGCTAAGTTGATCTGTCACATTAATATCCAAGGTTATCCAACAGAATGCATTCAGCCTATTACAAAGACACATGTTCCAGAGATCCTTCCCCTTTTCACATCTTGTGTGTCTTCACAGCATGCAATATTCAAACTCTCATCAGATACTGAGAGCCAAGAAAGGAAAGGACGCACAGTCTAACATGTGTAAGTCTCAGAGGTTAGTAAAGCATCAGAAAAAACTACATTATGAATAATCAAAAAGCCCTTGAAAAGGCAAAGACAGAATTAACAATGATCTGAGTTCTCAAAAATCTCAACTTCTGACTGTGTAAACATGAAAAATCTTGGGCCAATGGATGGGAGAAAATGTGAAAATTGAGATAAGCTAGAAGAGCCTTCACTATACGCCAGGCAAATAAATAATGGAGTGACATCTGCTGCCATTTCTCTTTACTGAAAACCTGACCTGACCTCCAATGTTACATGTTATTTGTCAAAAGAAATGGCTGTTATATGTAAACTTTATAAACAAGCCAATTTGCTTGGTCCTCAGAGCCTTCCGATATGGGCAAAATTATTGATGGAATTGCCTGTCAATAATGGCCAACTTATTCTTGATTTGTAATATACAGTATATTCTGAAGGTCTGGGAGCAGTAAGGGAAATTCTTCTCTTTAAATAAAATAAAAAAGAAATACAAACATTTTCATTACAAATTATGTCATCATCCTAAAAGATTGAATGAAAAATTTAAACTTTTAAATATTTAGAATAAAGAAATGCTCTTTTTTGTCAGTGACCCATGAAAATAATTGAATGGAAGAGACAATATGTTTTTTTTAAATATGCCTTAAAAGCTTTAATATGGTCATTGTTAAATATAAGTAATATATAAAGAGTACAGAATAATGAAAAAAATCATTATTAATTTAAATGTTTAATTTCACAGTATTCCGTACTTTATTACGCAAACATTTGAAACTTTATCTTCAGAACTTTTGAACATCAGAACTTGCATTGTTTTTTTTTTTTGAAGGATGAAAGCATCTCAAGTACATACTGTATGATTTGGTATTTATTTTGTAATAAAGGAAAACTATTTGTTGTCATCAGTATAATCAGTATGAATTTATAAGGATGATAACTATAATCAGGAATTGCAATGCACTTCACAGTTATTGGCATCCCTTGTAAAAGGGGTAAAACATTAAAAAAGATGGAAGAAGTCTGCTTTTGGTGAAGTAGCTTTATCTCATGCTGAAAAAACAGACATGCCAGAGACACTCTTGCATTTCATACTTTGTACATCCTCCCTTTACCAATAAAACTGCACAGATTATATATCTACAGCATTTTATAAGGTTGGAGAATACAAAACAAGGCAGCAGAGACCTTTAATTTTACAGAACATCTCCCAATCTTTCAGGGTATTATACCCTCTCTTATAAACTCTCTTTTTTAGCTAATCCCCCCCAGGTTTTTAATGGTTCAGGTCTGGAGACTAAGATAACCATGGCAGAAGATTGATAATGTGATCAGTTAATAATTTTTGTGCCGTTTTGGTCACATACTTTGGGTCATTATCCTGCTGGAAAATCTAGTGTCATGGAGTACAAGATGCCATGCACCCTAACAAGATTTTCTTTCACAGGGCTGCCACCATATTTTACAGGATAAGTTTTTGGACACTTCCCACATTGCATTTATTGTGAAATGTCTGTCTCATCAGACCACAGAACACGGTTCCAATCAAAGTTGTACTACAATTTTACCAACTCCAAAACAGTTAATTTTTTTCTGACATACTTTCAAAATAATCTGTTAGCATGAAGGTGGCATCTGGTGGAGGTTTCAGAGACCCCCAAATGCTATTTTGTCTTGTTATTCACCAACCGTGAAGTTTGCAACAGTTCCAGTTGGTGTCCAATTCTCATCTCCTTCCCTCCTACATCTCCAATCAACTTGTGTAATTACATGGGAAACATGCTTCAATTACATTGTATTCACAATACTTCTCAGGGGTATCAACATCTGTGGTGCTCTGTAAAATAGATAGATTCTTGATAGATTTGTTTCTCTGAATACATTTATTTCATTTTCTTACATTGAAGAATATATTTTTCCTTTTTAAGAGAAATCTTCAGTTGGTTGTGATAGAAAAAACACTAAAAATGTTCAACGGACATTCATTTACTCATCAGTAGTGGAAAATTAAGACATGACAGCACATGACTACTAGCCAGAATGAGCTAAGTAGAGAAGAGCTTCCCAACAGGGAGGAGCCTGTGATTTGCTTTATTAGAACAGGGTGACACATGGGTCAGTTCAGACCGTCCTTAATTTGGAACTGGATAATGGCTGGATTTTTAAAGGTCTGAGCCAAGGTATGAAACATTATGGAATTGTTTTTTTAAGAGGAGGATGGGAACAGAAGCATAGTTCAGCATATTTATATTTTAAAATTCTGTTACAAATACAAACAAACCTCAAAGACAAAAAGTATTTTTAAAAAATCAGTTACAGCAGAATGTCATGTGATGTGAGAGTTAATTGTAAGTTAATTGTGAGTTAATTGTGAGTTAATTAAAATTGATGGCTCTTCTAAAATCCTCCAACAGAGGAAGATGCCTTCTTTTCTACAAACCTGACCATTAATATATGTGTAATATGTTATGAGGAAATTTGACACTTTGTAGATGAAACATGTACAGTGTTACTGTAAGTTAAGCATTTCTTGTTTCTCAGATTATGATAGTTGTGTGAGGTTATCAGAATCAGAAAAACTTTATTGTCCCTAAGGAAATTGCTTAAAAAATTGGTAAAAATCTACAACAGTAAAATGTCAGCATTTTATCAAAGTCTCAAGAGCAGTGGTGCAAGTTTATAAAGACTACCTCAAAAATACGTAATAAATAAAAAGTCTAAATTTAGTCAATCAAATGCATTGCATGGAGTACAATAAGTTGCAGCATATGCAATTGTAATTCAGAAGACTCTGCAAATCCCAATTTATTTGAAAATCTGTGCCAAATGTAACATTTCATATTATTCATATTATTTTAAAATAAAAAATTAAATGCCTTTATTGAAACCCATGGGGCAGTTATCTGTATTTAGTCTTTAAAACAAGCTAAATGTATCCCTTATTGTTCATCTTTGATTTACCCTTGATTATCATCTTTCAGGTCTGGACACACATTTTTCTATAATTTTCAAATAATTCACTGTGAACATAGCAAAAGCGAAAAAAAAAAATCCTATTTGTATCATAGTTAAATGAGGGATTTTCCAATGCTTCTTGCAAGGGATACACTTATATTTGCCATTTTAATAAATATATCAGTACAGTATCTGGGGTTTTGTAGCTCAGTGAAAGGTAAGAATAATCAGAAATATAAGTATGCTTAGGTAAGAGCTAAGACAATGGTCTAGATTTACAACTAAAATAAGAATTACTGTATTACTAATTAATAAAATCTTCAATTTTCAGTCAATGTTAATGTTAATCTAACACAATTAATTTGTAGAATAAATGAAAATACATATAAATGAAATAAACAAAAAAAATAGATATTTTAAATTTAATAAGGAGTGGATTTCATTTTAAGCTGAAACTTTTGATGTAAGGGTGATTATGCTACACTATGACTGACTGTTTAGCATGCACTTTGTTCAATCTTCATTTAGATTGTTCCAATAGCCAAGCAGTGGTTAAGACAGACAATACGGTAAAAAGTATGCACATTTTCCACTCTAAACTAATACTGCAGTGAGACTGCTACACATTAGTACTACTGTATGAGTTACTGGGATGATTAATGCTAGATATTGTGGGCTTTAAAATCTACAAAATTAAGAACTTTTGAAACACTTGAGAAGAACATGAAATAATTATTTTTACTGCACATAGACATACTGATGTACAGAGGGGAAAAAAAGCTACTGTATTTCACAAAAGTACACCTCTCATATTTTTGTATTTGTATTTCTTATGACCACAATGAAGATACAACACTTTGATAGTATAAATTTACTGTACCCTCTGAGTACATCCCTAAGTGAAAATGTCCAAATTGTGCCCAAAGATTTATTCACCATTATTTTATTTCCCAGCACTGCCTCAACTCTATTGGGCGTGGAGTCCACCTTTCATTTGAGGATGTCCCACAAAGGCTCGATAGGATTTACCTTAACCTAAATTTTTTTTTACCAAAGCAGTGGTGATCTTGGAGGCATGTTTGGGGCCATTATCATGTTGGAATACTGCCTTGCGCACTGTTTTAGGGGATCATTCTTCAGTATGTCACAGTACAGGTTGGCCTTCATGGCTCCCTCAAACAAACTGTAGCCCTGCAGTGTCGGCAGCACTCATGCAGCCACGAACCATGACACGCCTACCACCATGCTTGACTGAAGGCAAGACATACTTGTCTTGAGTGGAACCTGTCCTGTTAAACCTCTGTATGGTCTTGACCACCGTGCTGCAGCTCAGTTTCAGGGTGTTGGCCATCTTGTAGCATAGGCCATCTTTATGTAGAGCAATTATTCTTTTTTTCAAATCCTCAGTGACTTCTTTGCCATGAAGTGCCATGTTAAAGTGCCATGAGTGCGAGAGCAATAACACCAAATTTAACGCACCTGAGACCTTGTAACATTAATGACATGACACTGGGGAGAGAAAATGACTAATTGAGCACAATTTAGACATTTTCACTTAGGGGTATACTCACTTTTGTTGCCTGCGGTTTAGACATTTATGGTTGTATGCTTCAGTATTTTGAGGGGACAGGAAGTGTGACACATTGTATCAAAGTGTCATATCTTCAGTGTTGAAGATACAATAAACTATTTACAAAAATGTGAGTGCTTTATTCTTATTCTTAGGAAGAAAGAACTGAAAAAGACCATTCAGTTTTGAATATGGCGCAATAATCTGATTCAAAAATTTAAATCTCATTAAATCAATGTTTATGATTTTGAGATTGTAATACTGACTAATTTGAAACCACCTCCCACAGACAGGTGCATGCACATAGATATGAACACACATTCAATGAAAAGGTTGCCAGATTGTCTTTGACTCCTTATGACTTGCAATAATGGCATTGCATTTCATTGTCAAACAGCATATAGCCTCTCAGCTTTAATAAACATTTAACTCCAGGATGAAAACACATCTATGTCTGCAGATGTTTCCCCTTCATACATCTTTGGTTTCTGAAAATACCATAAAATGCAAGCTGCAAAAGCAAGAGGAATGTTATATGTTTCCAAATGAGGTGCAGTCTGAATAACAGAATGAATAGGCAACCATTTAAAATGTACGTCATTTTGCAATGAAATGTAACATTATGCTATAAAATTTCAAAGGGAACTTACTGCATTCATATCAGGTGGTAGACTAAATTACATGAGGGTGACCATAATGTGTTCCTAATCCAAAATAAATCAGGCAAAAAATCTTGTACGTTAACAATTCAGTCATTTCTTTACAGATATTTCTTTTCATCAGTTATAAAAATAGAATTCTCTTATTTTACTGGGGATTATTTTTCTTCTAAAATGTTTTTTTCTTTCAAAGGGGTAAAATAAGAATCTTACATGATCCTTATATTAATTTAGTTATTTAGTTATTTTTGCCATCCATTCATGGTAAACCATACAACTGTACCGTACCACACCTGTAAATGTTTTCACACAGCTCTATACTGGACCAAAGTAAACAGAAAGGAATCACCTTTTCATTTGATCTATTGAACAGGGAAGTTTTATCATTTAAAATATCAAATAAATTACATAGACTCACTTAAACTTTCCCCACCATATGTAAAAATAGGAACAGCTAGAAAGACATGGGAGGAGGGCTAATTAATGTGGAGTGGACCTCCTTCGTTTGCCGCTGATACTGCGGTAGTTGTAGGGCCTCATCTTCATCTCCACATATGGAATGGAAAACTCATGGCCTTTCCAGTGATACCAGTTGATACCCTAAAAAATACAGAAAGTACAGGTATATAATGAACACACATGTTTGCATACATAACAGGGCTGCACAAAATACGTTTATAAAACAGTATTGCATTATTGGCCAAAGCAACGTCAATACTGCACAAGGTTTCAATATACAAGCAGCCCTTCTAATAGCCCATAGGTTTTAGCACTTGAACTCTGTAGATTCTTTGCCTCTAAAATCCACTTTAGAAAAAACTACAGATAATGTGGTAGCAAATATGTTGCCTTATGCATAAGAGATTGTTTTAAGGTAGTTCTGATAAAGGTTATATTCTTCTTTTTATTTGTAATATTTATTTATTTATATATTTATTACTAAGATCAAGAAACTGTATGACTTTCACATGTAGCAATTAAACCATAGTATTATCACACACATGCTCACCAATGTTGTGGTTCTTCAAGATCTTAATTCTATTAATTTAATTTAAATTAAAGCCTGTAAACTGAAGTATCTAAACAAAAATATATATAAGGATAATGTCCAAGTGAGCCAGCCTTTAATAAACTAAAGCTTGCATCAGAGTAGATATCTGTTAACCAAAAACATGAAGCGATTAAATTTAATGTCCTCACACTTTTCCAGAAGAGACATATTTATGAGTAATTTGCAATGACAGCTGAAATGCAGTCATATGGTAAAAAAAAATTGAGTGGCAGTATGCTAAGCAGGGGTGAATTACAGTTGTTGTTTTTTTTAAATCTGTGATTGTTTTTTCAAAGCTGTGATTGTTATCCAACTCTTATACAGTATCCAAGTAGGGCTGTGCAATTAATTGAATTTCAAATTCGAATTAGATTTCGGGTCACAATGATCACAGAAATGGTGTAATCGGGAAAAACAATTATTCACTTTTTTTTTTAGTTATTTTGAACTGTGCGCGCGCATTTTCGCCCTTCCAGAAGCCCAGCTCACTATGCTGTCAGTGAAGAAGTTGCATATGTGGATCTGATCGCATTTAAACATCCGCGTGAGCGACAGAAAAAGAGCAGCCGCAGGAGTATTTGGTCAACAGAAGAGGTAGAAGCAGTTCTGTTGTTTGGTAACAGTTTGGTTTGGAAGAAGTGGACGTGGATCAAAAACATTAGGTGGAAGATTTGCTACGCGGTTGTGTCGGCATCAGTCGGTAACTGATCTTTTTAACCATTTAAAATTTAAACACAGGCCGAAATATGACCAACTAATAAAGAAACAGAAAGAACGACGAACGACAAACAACCCCAACAAAATCCTCCGCAACACAGTCATCCATTAAAGACACGCTCTTCAGTGCAGCTCCGCATCCATCCAGCTCAGAAAAGCACAAACAATAACAGACCCCGCTGCACACTTTTTAGCCAAAGACACGTGCCCTATTAGCGCGGGTGAGAATACTCTGGACAAGTGTCACCATTTCATGAGTTGCTGTGCTGCTTTATTTGATCACATCAGAGTGAGTCTTTAGCACTAGCGGAAATATTGCCTCCTGCTTGCGTTCATCACTGAAACCAGATCATGTGAAGAGACTGGTGTTTCTGGCTAAAAACCTTTAAGGTTTAGATCTGTAACCCTACCAGCATTGTGGCCGTGCTGAAACATGTTTATATAGGCTAAAGTTGAAGTTAAACATATTTGCTGTTAGTTCTGAGCAATAGTGTGCCAGCCTTAAAATATTCTTGGACTGAGTTAAATATTGACGGAATATTATTGTTAATTATGTTTAAAATGTAGACTGTTGTAAAATGTTTTGAATTTTCCAGTTTGTTAAGGCACATACGTGATCAAATTTAATTTGGACTAATTTATTTATTATTTTTTTTATATTTATTTTTTATTTATTACTTGTTTTAAAAAGATTGTGGAAGTGCACTACAATGTTGATCTTGTTTGCCTTTTTCTGTTTTATCTGTCATGATCTGTTTTAAGGAGAATTCACTGTTCTGTTCAATAAATGCAACATATTTCCAAAGTCAATGAGTAATCGTTTAAAATAATTGTGATTTAAATTATGACCAAAATAATCGTGATTATGATTTTTTCCATAATCGAGCAGCCCTATATCTAAGTGTAACTTCCAAATCATAAGATGTCTAGTCTTGGCAGTATTAAAATATATATTGTTATATTAATATCAATATATATCAATATTGCTGCACACTTCCTTTCATTTCTGCCTGGCTGTTACTGTCAGATGGAATGGACTAGTTAACATCAGGTAAGATCAGCAAGTAGAGACTGAGATCATTTCCAAACAGGATGTCAGGCAGCTGTGGTTTGTGTTGCCTGCTATTACTTCTGCACTCTTTTCTCACTATGATTGCATGCATCATGTCAGTTCTCAGAAATGTTCATTTATCAGCCCAAACACTTCTGGTGAAAAGAACTTTTCTCCCCAAATGACAGAACATTGTGTATGGGCAGAGAGAAAATGTTTTTGCATGTCATTGTCTCTATCTTTGGTGGAGAAAGGCCGACCCTGATGGTAGCTCAAAGAGTCACTTGGTTCAAAAAAAAAAATCATGCTGTATAATGTAGTGAGTAGGAAGGAAAGAGTGTAAAACACTATTCAGACAGGATTAGTTTTGCATGGGGTGGTGGGGTAATGCAGTTCTACAACAGGGCATCTTCATTTTTGACTGATTGGGCAAGATAAGAAATCTCAGTATAAATTACAGGGATAGTCATGGCGACTTGATTTTCACCTTACTGCCGATATATCATTGAGTAATTCTGTTCACCATCTATGTTTATCTCTTAGGATCATTCCCATAGTTGTTAGTGTGGGAATTTATTGCCAACAGTCAAAGATGCCACATGATATGTTTTGTATTGATATCAGCTTCTTTTGTACACTGGTGGTAGGACATTACATATCACATGATCCACTGCCACTGATCCGCCTCTTCCTGTAACGTAGTTCCCACCTACAGTGTTTCAATCTGTGTTGGTGTCTAAACAATATGCCTTTTGTTTACTTTTTAATAGTTATTCTTAAACATAGAAGAAACCTGTTAATGGCCTTTAGGTTGCATTTTAATATTATTTGAGAGTTTTATTATAATGCAAAGTGAGAAAATAAGTAGTCTGTCTCCAAAGATATACAAGGCTTACCTGACTGTGTCTGGACTCGCCGTATTTGCCATTGAGGTTGGCTCTGTGGCAGTTCTTGTACCACCATGCTCCTTTGTACGAGAGGGCGCAGTTAGTGACAGCGATGTCATTGTCTCTATCTTTGGTGGAGAAAGGCCGACCCTGATGGTAGCTCAGAGAGTCACCTGGTTAAAAAAAAAAATCATGCTGTATAATGTAGTGAGCAGGAAGGAAAGAGTGTAAAACACTATTCAGAAAGGATTAGTTTTGCATGGGGTGGTGGGGTAATGCAGTTCTACCACAGGGCATCTTCATTTTTGACTGATTGGGCAAGATCTCAGTATAAATTACAGGGATAGTCATGGCGACTTGATTTTCACCTTACTACCAATATATCATTGAGTAATTCTGTTCACCATCTATGTTTATCTCTTAATATCATTCCCATAGTTGTTAGTGTGGGAATTTATTGCCAACAGTCAAAGATGCCACATGATATGTTTTGTATTGATATCAGCATCTTTTGTACACTGGTGGTAGGACATTACATATCACATGATCCACTGCCACTGACCCGCCTCTTCCTGTAACGTAGTTCCCACCTACAGTGTTTCAATCGGTGTTGGTGTCTAAACAATATGCCTTTTGTTTACTTTTTAATAGTTATTCTTAAACATAGATTATTTTATTGGTAATTTTTGCATACCATCCTCCACATCCAATTTTTTTTCATACGAGGAGCGGGTTTCAACCCAAATTTACGACAGCAAGAAAAGAAGGCTTTCTCTCTCTATACACGGGATTTAGACGGTACATTTTCAACATGTCTATCCCCCCATTCGTTCAGTGTGTCGAGTGCATCATGTTTAGTTACTCTTCCGTCGTCATTAGTGATCATTTTACTTGTGACAGGTGTATTTTAGTTAGCTTTCTGACAGAGAAGACATCAGCTTTAGAGGAGCGCATTCAGATTTTAGAACAGGGCAGTAAGATTGAGTGTAGCACTGTAGCGAGTCTGGATGCCCTAGGTGGAGTTAGTAGCCCCCCCAACTCCGGTGTTAGAGCCCTCAGGAACAGGGAACAGGGAACAGCCCTTTCCTGGTTTAGGTATTATCTGATTAGATATAGATTAGATTAATATAGCTCCTAGATATAAATGGTGATTCCTCTGCTCATAGTAAGGTAAAGTTTGGTGTTACAAGTGGTTCAATTTTAGGTCCATTACTGTTCTCCTTATATATGTTACCTCTGAGAGATGTTATCCAAAAGCATGGCGTTAACTTTGATTGCTACGCAGATGACACACGTTTGTATGTTTCCACAAAACCACGTGAGAAACAACAGCTTAATAAAATCGAGGAATGCGTGAAAGACTTTAAACTGTGGATGCTTCAAAACTTCCTACTGTTAAATACTGACAAGACAGAAGTACTCATAATAGGGCCACTAGCAGCTCGGAGCAAGCTGTCTGACTACACAGTTACTCTGGAAGGCCACTCTGTCTCATCTTGTACAGCAGTAAAAGACCTTGGTGTCATCATTGACCCTAGTCTTTCATTTGAAGCTCATGTAGATAACATAACTAGGACTGCCTTCGTTCATCTTAGGAATATTGCTAAAATAAGGAATATAATGTCACTACATGACTCAGAACAACTTGTTCATGCTTTTGTTGCTTCTAGATTAGATTATTGTAATGCATTACTTTCTGGATATACTAATCGTAAGAGGGGATCGGCTACAGGCAGGCATGCACCAACAAGCCCCTGCAGGAAGAGCGAGGGCCGTAGCTCCCGCCACTGACAATTGATAGGGTGATCAACGTTAATCACCACCACCTGTGTGGGTGGCTTTATAAGAACACCAGACCCGGCACTCGATGCTGGGTCAGTGTTGTAAATGCACAACAAAGCTTTCATACCAGCCAGTAATTTGGTAGTGTTCCCCCACCAGCACGGAATTTAGATTTGGAGCCAAATGCAGAGACGGTCAGAACTTAACCCAATGAATAAATGAATAAAAAAAAACTTAATACCTATGAAAACAGATAAAGTGAGGGAAAGATGGCCAGAAAACAAACAACTAAATAATAATAAATAAAGGGAAGAAATAAACAAACAAATAATGTGAGGTGTAATCACTCCTTCCAGTCACTCTCAAGCACTCTCTTTTACAGAAGGTCTAGGCGAGCCGCGAACCCTTGACCTCAGCGGCCAGTGGCAGTGCTCTACTTTCTGAGCCACGCAGAGGCTGCTAGACACCCAGCGAGAGAGGCTGGAGTAGAGAGGAGAGGCGCGCCGGAAAAGAGGCGGAAAAAACACCTCTATCGATGGAGTAGCGGTAGAAACACGAGAAGGGAAAGCAAAGCCCCACCCGCTTTTATGCAGGCAGCGCAAATGCAGAAGTGAAGGAGGGGGAAAAGAGGAGAAGCACTCCTTTAAACTAAAGGTTTCTTTAAACAGAAGAATTGTCTTTCCTTTACTTTTCTCTTTCTCTCTTCTTTTCTTTCTTCTCTGGCGAGGTACTGCGGGAACATGGCGGCATGCGTCCCTTACAGGTAGTGGGTGAAAGACGTTTCTGTGTCACGTTCACAAGCTTTCTGATCTGACGTGTGTGTGGGGCACTTGCCACACGCATGTAGCAAGGTAAAAGAAAAAGAAAGAAAACTCAAAATAAGAGAAAGAAAGAAAGAAAGAAAGAAAGAAAGAAAGAAAGAAAGAAAGAAAGGAAAGAAGAGAGAACGAAAAGAGAGTGTAGGAGACAGGAAGGAAACAACTAACAGAAGAAATAATAAAAGGGGAAAAAGTACAAAGATTATTCCCTTCGGTGGGGAATTTTAATAATTTGGTTAGCCCTTTGCGTGTGAGGTCCCAAAGTGGCACGTGCACGCTCCCTCAAAAGCAGCGGTGTTTAGTGTGTGTAGATTCCACATCTTTTCTGAAAACTCAAGAGTCCTGTGTATCAGCTCTATATCTGACCTTGCATATCCGGCATAAGCACTCGGTTCTGCTGTGTACGAACGTAGTTTGAATCTCACCTCAGCCAAGAACTATAAACCATACATTGGTGTGTGTTAGAGAGGGGTTAATAGTTTGCTTCATGTTTTTGCATTTGTGTCCGCCTTTACTAGTTACACTAGTAGGTCCATAAATAAACTCCAGTTAGTCAAAAATGCAGCAGCAAGAGTTCTTACTAGAACCAGAAAATACAAGCACATGACCCTCATCTTTGGCTTCTGATCAGATTTTGCGTTGAATATAAAATTAACCCATAAAGCACTAACTGGTCTTGCACCACAGCATCTGAGTGAACTCTTAGTCCTTATACTGTAATCCACCACACCTACTTAGATCACAAGGTGCAGGCCTTTTGCTGTTGTTAAGGTCACAGCAGGGGGCAGAGCTTTCTCCTATAAAGCCCCGCAGTTATGGAATAATCTTCCAAATATTGTGCGGGACTGCGATACAATCTCAATATTTAAGTCCAGGCTAAAAACGTATTTGTTTAGTCAAGTCTTCTGTTAGTTCTAGACAAGGGGCAGACCCAGAGGGTTCTCAGGCACAGAGTTTTCTGGTAGACTAGGGTGCTTGGATGCTGTTGCCCACCCCATCCGACGTGTTCACTCAAGTTTGTTAATGGTCGAGTGGTTGGCCGTCTTGTGACCCAGGATACCCTCATGTCTGTGCTACCTCCTGGTTCTCCCCTCTAGTTGTGCGGTCATAGAGAGTTTTGATCTGCACTCAGATCACAATGTTCATTACTTTAAATAATCCATAACACTGAGCATCCCTAACAATATCTCTCTCTCTCTCTCTCTCTCACTCTGAGCTTCCAGCTCTGGATTCATGTCTCACTCTGCTGCCTGGATCATGAGGAGGGAGATTGTCTGTGATTACCCCCCCCATGCCTACTGAAGAGAGCATGTATGGACAGAAAGCTACCTGATCTCCCCTAAGGAACTGCAGATGCCTCTTAACATTGAACTCCTGATTTAATTTATTCATAACTTTCTTCTCTTTTTGTTGCTCTCTGGTGTCAACCAGAGGAGGATGGGATCCCCTTTTGAGCCTTGGTTCCTCTTAAGGTTTCTTCCTATAATTAGGGAGTTTTTTCTTGCCACTGTCGCCTTGGCTTGCTCATTGGGGGCTCAGACCCGGATTCTATAAACTCTGTAAAGCTGCTTTGGAACAACGTCAGTTGTAAAAAGCGCTGCATAAATAAAACTGCCTTGAAAATTGACATACACATTACATACAATACATTTGCCTGCGTGACTTCAAAGATACAAGAGGCACTATAGACAGTGTGGGTATGGCTGTAAAATATTCCATTGTTTATAGCACTAATGTTATTTCAGTTGTATCACACATTGTATGTATCATCATAAAAGTTCATCATGAAATATTTCTAAGATCTAAATGAAATCTATAAAATAAATTATTCATGTATCTTATTATTATTTGGTAAAAACTTGAGTAATTTAGGCAAAGTAATATTGTGGTATTTATTTATATTCATTTTATTATTGATACTGTTTAAAAAATCCCAATGACCAGCCTAGTTCTGAATTCAAACCCACTCACCTGCAGTGCCATTGTATTCTCCTATTCGCAATTTGTAGAGACTCCTGGCATCCCCAATGGAGAATCTGTCATAGTTGGCATAAACTGCCTCCTGGCCATCTTTCATGTCAATGCGTAGCTCATATCGACCTTGTGTTGCGATCTTTTGAATGTTGTCTAGGCCTACAGGAAGAGACAAGACACAGAACAAACAAATCATAACAAAACTGTATTATGCAATCTAAAGCTAATTATCTGAAAAGGCTACAATTTTGATCCAAAATCAAATACAGCAGCTTGACAAAAATATGTTAAACAATATTCTCTTAAACCAAACAGATCCCAACCTCCACAAACTAGAGAATATAACAGTTAAAGTTACCTTAGCAACAATGGCTATTATTGGATTAGTAATAAACCTCAAACTCAAAATGAACATTAGCAATCAACTGAACTGAATGCAATAATCAAAACTTTGAACAACGTTCTGTAATATTTATGCAATCTATATATTTTATATTAGACAAACACAAACACAGCAAATACAAAATGCAGTTTTTATTTTCATTTATTAAGGGAAAAAAGCTATCCACGCTTACCTGGCCCTAAGTGAAAAAGCAATTGCCCTTTGGTTAATCATGAATTAACACACCTAGGCCTGAGTACTTGCCAAATCAGTTCAATTAAGAAATTACTGAAAAAGAATTTGTCTGAAAAAGTAAAGAGTTCCAATGTGAACAAAAAAGCTCGTCTCACATTTGCTATAAAACATCTTGATGATCACTAACACTTTTAGGTAAATATTCAGTGGACTGACAAAACAAAAGGACTTTTGGGAAGGTTTTCGACTGGTTCTACTGTATCTGCCATTAAAACTATGATGTTGAAGACTGGGTGTAAATGATGGAAACATGAATTTTGCTGTCTACCAGAAAATCCAATAGGAGAACGTCCAGACCTCAGTTTGTGCCCTGAAGCGCAAACGATCTAGGGTTATAAAAAAGGACAATGATCTAAAACACACCAGCCGGTAAAGCTTTAAATGGCTCAAAAATATAACAATTAAAGATTTGCAATGGCCTAGTCAAAGTTAGGACTTAAACCTAATTGAGATGTTTTGGCTTTACCTTAAACATGCAGTTCATGCTTGAAAACCCTCCAATGCGTCAGAATTAAAACTTATTAAAAATAAATTCTGCAATGAAGCCCAAAACTCTAGTTTTTGTGAATGACTGATTGCAGTTCTTGTTGGCAAGGGTGGCACAACCAGTTATTTAGGGTGCAAATATGTTTTTCACATAGAGCAAGTACTGTAGGTTTTGATAGATTTTTTCTATCAATAAATGAAATAAAAATGTAAAACCTGCATTTTATATTTACTCAGGTTCTCCTTGTCTAATATTAAAATGAGTTTCATGATCTGAAACATATGTAAGAAATATGCAAAGAAACATACAAAAACGCGAAATATTTAACTGTTTTTGAGCCCATCATTTCAACCATGACCATTGGATTAAAAAATAAATAAATAAATAAATAAATAAATAAATATATATATATATAATATAATATATATAATATATATATATCCACTTCTTTAGTTTTTCCAGTGAGGATCTGTCTCTGTTTCTGAGCCAGTGGTGTAAAAAAAACCTTTTTCTCTTTAATCTTTAATAGTACACAAAGATAACCTGTAGTTCATGGTCAATGGCCTGGTGGTACATTGCTCTTTCTGACCCTGATCCGCTATAAGGATATGCAATAGGATGGGAAGAGCCTGTTTACCACAGATAATCAAATTTTCTAGCTAATCTGTGAAGAAACATCAAACTGTGATGTGAATGTTCCTTGCTGATAAACGCATGCAGATTGGATTGTGAGGGAAGCAGTGTAGAGCTTACAGTGTAGAGTTGAATCGAACCACAATCTATGAAGTTCCCTTCAATCATAACACCACACACTGAGAATTGAGCAAATGCATGCACATCATATTATATTGTACTAAAACCACAGTGAAGCCTTTGCATTTGCGCTTGATTAAAATATGTCACATTTTGTTGTAAAGTTGCTTGGTTCTCATTACATGATATCGGTCATGTTACAGTTGTAACCCGTCTACTCTGTCTAGTAGTAGAAAGGTGCCCTGAGTTCTTTATTCTATTGATCTCATATAACAGTGGTTCTTAACCTTGTTGGAGGAACTGAACCCCACCAGGTTGGGGGGGTTGCGCATTCACCGAACCCCTCTTTAGTGAAACATAAATGATCATTTTTTTAAAATTCAAGACAATATGTTTTTTACTGGTGCACAAAATGAGCCGTGCATGAACATCACCTTGTTCAAAGAACAAAAC